>JADGIX010000169.1:0-30422 GCA_027595885.1 Globomyces sp. JEL0801
CCATTTCATTCAACTGGGTTATACGTATACAAGTTCCATTACCAATGTTAATCATTACGTATGAATTTTGAAAGACATTGTTTTAGTGGATGTTTAGGACCAAAACTAGCAACCTTCAAATGAATATTATCAATCAAATAGAATTCTTTACAACAACTATGGTGGTATGATTTTGGTTAATATTAGATATAAAAGAAACAACACAATAATTTCTGGAGATTCGAATTTCATACCAATTGTTACAGAAATGAAATTTTGGAAATATAGTAGGAACATAAGATATCACAGTTTCTATTGATGAATTACCCAAACGTTTGGGAAACGAATGGCAATGCTTAAGTTTGAATGAGATGATGCGACTGAGACTAAGAGTTTAGATAGCAATGATTTACTGTAAGAGTTTAGAAAGAAAGGATTTATTGTGACTCTTTATTGAATTTAAATTAAGTGTTAATATAATCTATACTTTTATTATTGGTAAGTCATTAGAAATGACAATGTAGATACTAAGCATAACATTCAAACTCATCACTAGTGTATTATGAACATGGTTATGGTAGAAACCACTTGAATAGATAAGTTATCAATGATAAATGCAGATTGAAATCCGAGCCCGTCGGAGGGAGTGTGTGAGTTTGTTCTGCAGATTAAAAGGTCTGCGGTTCGATTCACTGTCAGCGACAGTTTGGAGTCGGATGTCTGGGCTCTGATCAAATCAAATTTGATGAGGGGGCACCGGGTTCGATTCCCACTGATGGCAGACCTGTTCTGATCAAACAGGTCTGCCAATCGTTTTGAATACTTTCCATCTCATCAACTGATTCTCATCCAGTAGTTTCATGGAAAGAATAGATGATTCTTTTATAGATTGATTAAATTAGCCAAATTGAATACTTTCCATCTCATCAACTGATTCTCATCCAGTGGTTTCATGGAAAGAATAGATGATTCTTTTATTGATTGATTAAATTAGGTAATTGTACCAAGTCATAAAAATAGGAGAGTGTTTAAGCAACCACATCAGGATAATTGAGTCAGAGATGTTACATGAAATATTAAATGTGTTTGGTCATTCAAAACTACTCAATTCACTGGTTTTGGATGAGAGCTTGTATCCAACAGTACGACTGTTACTCCTAACTTACTGGATTGATACATGTCCGTTTAGTTGCAATTTATCTTAAACAATATATATTTCGAATATAATTGGTACAATACGATACGTTTATTGATTATTCTACATTGAACGAAAAGAAACAGTGGAATACTAACTAATATCTACGAAATGGCCAATCGTGCTGAACAAATTTATCATAGCATTCCATCCATTACTGTTTATAGCCAGCTTGAAATTATCCTCTTGGCTGAGATCTGGATCTACCGCAATTCCAAATGTTTCCAGACACATTAAAAGCCCTACGACAGCAATACGACAATCTATTCTTGAGTGATCATTCATAACAGGGTAAACATCTTTTGCTTCTTTAATCTTGTCTACTATGTCTTGATAGTTGGGTAAAAGTTAGAAATAATTTCAACACCCTTTAGCATGTTTGGATAGTTTGCTTTCCAATATATAGGTGGTGTATACTGTATTTCAGATGATAATGCATTCATCAGCGTATCCCACATAGAATTGCCATTCTTGATTTTCAGTTCATGATCTTCAATTAGTAACAACAACTTGCTCATAGTATTTATATCATTTTCAAGCGCCTCCATATCTTTAGCAAAAGGTTCGTCCACAAATGACGGTTCAAAATAAATATCATCTAAATATAGAAGAACAGAGGATTGAAACGTTAAAGCTAACAATTGATATTATTACCTTGTTACGGAACGATAAAAAATACTCTGAAGCAATTTTGTGAAAGTGATATTGCTCATCTACAGTTGAAAGAGTTGGTAATTCTGAAGACTTGGCGTTCCCAGACAAATGCATTTCTTGTAACCAATACTTACTAGTTCCATAAACATAAACAATTTCCACTTTGTTCTCTCCAAGGGTGATCAATTCTGATGGGATGCTCCAACGATCCCATTCAAAGTTGTATAGGCCACATCCATTTCCATTTACCTCATGAGATGAACGAGGGTCAAAGTTGCTTCTGATGATTTCAGAGTTGACCATTACATTTATGCGAGATTCACTGAATTGTCCCACACAGCTTGTCAAGTGTAAAAGGCTAATTACATATTTGTCATATAAATGGTCATCCAAAAATGAATATGATACTTTTGAGTTGTAGGCTAATTCAAGATGATCACCACGTTTATAAGCATTGGTAACAAAATTAGCTGGTTGAACATCCCCCATTTTTAACGAAAAAATAGTTGGCCGTATTTTGGGTAAATTTAATAGTACAAAATGTTTGATGTCGCTCGGAGATACATACAAGTCTTTCACCACTCTAGATAATTCTATAAAGTCGACTTTTCTCAAATGTAAAAGATAACTATATGAAACATCTCCAATTGTACCGAATGATTCAAGTTTCCGTTCATATTCTTGATTCCTTATTTTCCAGTTGATCAATAAGTTATCCATAACCTGTCTAACCTCTAAAATCCAATTACAAACAGAAACTTCTATTTCCTTAATAAATCTGTCGAACTGGGACAATCTTCATAATTGTTTTCAAGTGAATTGTAATCGAAAACTGGTGTATTGGGTAAACTTGATGCAAAATCATTCTATCATATAAATAAAAAAGATGATTACCATAATTTCCTCGCCCAGTTGTTCTTGTAACTGTTTTGTAACAGCGTCAACATCTGAGGAATTTGATTGCAATATTTTAGAATAATATCTCCAAAAAATACATTCCAGATTTGTAAACTCCAATAAAAGCTTCTCTTGTTGTCTTGATAGGAATTTTGCAAGTAAAATTTGGGCATAACTATTCAAAGTCTTTGTCAAGGTTGGTATTTGCGATTTTGATGGATCAGGGAGAAGGTATTCTTTTGGTGCTTTCCAAAAACGTTCGTCACAATACTCTGTGAACCAAGGTTGATTATTTTGTAGAGCATAAAACAGCATATCTAGCCGCGAATCATCACATATTATTATATCCGGAGTTACAGAATTTTTGGAACTTTCATGTATAGATAACAGTATTCTTTCTGTACATACTTGACTTGGGTTTGGATGGGATACAAATATGATTAAATACGAAGGCCTGGCATTCGTAATTACATTCCAAATATCCTGAATCACTAATGAATCCAAATCATTAGGCTTTACACATAACAAAAGAATATCACATTCTTTTAGATTCGACACCCATAATTTACTTGCTCGTAATAATTTCCAATGATTTGATCCAGGTGAATCAATAAGTTTAATTACAGGAGAGAGTGCAGAAAAGGGGGTTTTAATTAATAGATTACATGAAACCACTTCACCTGGAGCATTACGATTAGCATTTTGCATTTCTGTTATCTTTTTGTGAATATCGTTAATTCCAACTGCCAATGGTTCTGCAGCAATATTATCATGATCATATAACTCCGACTGTTCCCTTTGATGGGATAAAACATTAAGAATTGAACAAGTGTTTGCAAAGCTTGAAGTAGGAGAGAAATTATCTCCCAATATTGCATTAACCGAAGTTGACTTCCCAGAGGATACAGCACCAGCAACCATACAACTAACTTTGTATTTTGAATGTGTAATTATTTGAGACAACAAGGTACCGATGAGTCTATCCTTAATTTCCTCCAACCATTCACTTTCAAATGTCAATTCCTTGATAGCATCCTTCAACTTTTCTAACGGTTGTTGAATTAGTTCAATTGAATTTTCTTGGTGTTCCTGATTCCGATCTTTATCTAAAGTTTTGTATTTCTGTTGCTCCTGGTCCAAGATGTTCATCCTTTCAAATAATGTAAAAAAGTACCTTGATAGCCACTTCACTTCAGTTATAGAAACACCAAAAAATGTTGTTGAAACAAGGATGAATGTACATCAATAAGGCATGTATTAGTGAGGATCGACAATGGAAACGGGGCAGTATATGGCAATGTCTACACGTATCATTGTCCTTAGATCACATCAGCCCTATTTGTGCGTAAGTTTTCCCATTTCATAAAAAAATTCTTTAAAAGTTGTTGGTAATTGATTGTCCAAGTTTTTATTAATGCCAAAAATGATTCTTCCACGTTATCTGATGAAGAATGGTGGTCTGTAAACGATTCTACTATACCCTACCCATTCAATAATTCATCATCACAAATCTTGGACCAATCGTCAACGAAGGGAACGTCAGCCAAGAGTAATCACCAAGTGCAGCTATCCGACTCGATAGATGAGCATCCATCAGGATTCGTTATGTTAGATGATCATGTATTGCCATCTAGTCATGTACAAACTCAACAAGAACCACCTTATGCAACATTTACTTCACTGGAAAATCTCCCAGCACCAATACGCCCAAGTCAATCACAAACACAACTGCACAACGTTCCTCGCTTAGGATTTGATGTATTAGAGGATCATACATTTCCATCTATCCAAGTACAAACTCAGCAAATACCGCTTTCCAAGTCACCTCATGCATTATTTGGTGTATTTCAAAATCAAACATTCCATCTGCGTCAATCCAGAACTCGACTGACAGAACTTCCCAACGAACCTCGCACAGGATTTGTTCCATTAGATGGTCGTGCATTTTCATCGATCCAATCTCAGCAAACACTACTGTCTAACTCATTAAATGAATCTCACTCAAAATTTGGTGCATCTACAGATATTCATCATAAAAACTTTTATCAATCCATTCCACTTAGTCAATCAAAATCATTATAGTATGATCAATGATGTAGTTCAAATACTTGAAAAATTGGGATTCAAAGATGACGTTCACTAGTTAAAGAACGGCCAGATTGATTTCCAAGACATTCTAAATAGAACAAAAGAAGATTGGAACTGCATTGCAAGAGCCACTGCCGTTCACAATGAATTGCAAAATCTGGTCCAAAGTTATCATCACCAGAACATACAACAGAACCTGCAAGAAAATCTACAAAAGAATCATCATAATACCAGTAAAAAAGATATCAAGTTTACCCAATATATCCCTGATATCATCAGTAATAGCGATCGTTCAGAGATAGAGAAGATAATCAAAGCTTCACCCCCATACCATGCATTCCAAATGGTTTAGCTTCCTATTTTTCTGTGGTAGGGACACATACATTAACCGTTGAATGTCAAAGTTGCCATTATTATATACCATATACCATTTTCTACGTAAATGGATTCGATAAAAAAAGTGCTCATAGGCAAGAATGGAAAAAAAAACCATATTCAATACAAAATACTCCAATTGTTAGTTCAACATCTCATGCAAATGAATGGAATGCAAAAAGTTTGAAAGTACCATATATTATCTGTAATTATTGCAAAAACCAGAAGCTGCCGAAAAACCGTGATCTATCGGAAAACCCTCAGAAAATGCATAATCATCTCCTCGAATGCCAAAGAGGATAAGAACTGCGATAAAACATTAGAGGGATTAATAAATTAGAACATAAAGGTCCATTAGTCTATACAATTCAAATATGACAGATATATCAGAACATTGATGATAATCAAGCATTTATTGATTCATCCAACCCTTTTAAGCAGTCAGAAATGCGTGCAAGCTGTTCTGCATTGCTGGCTTTGTTTCCTTCAAAAGAAGACTCCAAATCTTTCTTCATTTGCTGTATTAGTTCGTCGGGTATTTCTACGACAATGGGGGTTTTGGTCTCTAGAATAGTACTGATAATCCCTTCCAAAAACATTCCCAAAGAAATGTATGCATACAGAAAACCTTGTTGTTCGTAATACGCTTGATCACGGTAATAATCTTCCTTGGGATTTGCAAAATAATCAACAATGTTCTTCTTTCCTTTTTCAAATCGAATAGCGATACTGTGTACACTGTCGATGTGCTGAGGTTAGAATTTGAACGAATACCTTTATTTCGTCAGATCTATCATCATTTCCTCGAATCGTATTGGAAATATTGGTAAGTTTTGCCATGTTTTGCTAGATTATTATAAAAAAGGTGTATTACCTTGAGTTTTGCAGGGTCCATTGCACATTGAATAGCAGTTTCAGGGATGTTTTTTACATCAGAGACAAGATCCACAGCAGCTTTAGCAAGACTTGCAATACCACTTTGAGATTTCGCAAGTTCCTTTTTTGCAGTGTCCAATGCTATTATCAGTTGTCCAAAGAAGTAGTGATTGGTGTTTAAAATACCCGGGAAAAATTCATTGCTAATCGCATTTTCGATATCAACGTGCCTCTTGGCTAGTGAAAGAACTGGTGCTTCCACAATGGGGAATTGAGTCCATATTTGCCCCGAAAGTGCCTTTAAAATGTCATCCAACATCAACCGGTTTTGAAATGAGATAAAATCTACCAGTTTAGATATGGCATCAGCAGTCAACCATGGATGAATTTGTTGAGAATCTTTCAAGAATTCTTTGAGAAGCTGTTCGAATTTGACAGCTAGAGGTTGAATCACCAGTTTCTTCACATCATACTGAAGTGCGAAATCAGTCACGCATCTAGCCAAGACCTTGATTTTTTCGTCCCGGTTGTCGGATGCTGAAATAGTTTGAAGTATTGTTTTACGGAAATTTTCCCAAGAATAAATCCGGAGATTTGGGTGAATTCCGTTTTGAACCGCTTGATCCATTTGAAAATCACATGGCTTTAATCCAGATTCATTCAAGACAGGCAAGTTATCCAAGCTCAAAAAGAACATGAACACTTCCATAGGTGACTTTCTCAAACTTTCGATACACTAGAGTAAGAAAGGCATTCATTTTTACCTTGTCCACTTCTTCAGCATAATAACCATGTTGTATTCCTCCAAGAGTGGTAATCTTGCAGTCTTTCAGATGGACTTCAAAGTTTTCAACTTGTGACTTGTTTTCGGCGATTCGATCCTTTTCAAGCCTCAGCCGATGCTGTTCATTCTTGAGATCATTGATTAAAGATTTAGCTACATCTTGAACAATCTCATCTGACCACTTTTGGATTAGAATTCTTAATGTATCCAATTGGAGAACAGTCTTTCCTCTTGCTGTCAACCATGAGTTCATAGCAGCAGTTTGACAGGGGATTTCATCTTTTCCAGCTGGTACTGCAAAGATGGCTTGGGTAGGTGGTAATAGAGCATCTTCATTTCGAGCCAAGTGCAACATGGATTCAAATAACTCTTCAGGATAGCTACCTTCTGGCCAGTTATTCTTAATTAGCCCAGGTTTACCCCATTTGGACAAAGCAGTAATGATTTCAAATGATTTGTTTTTGTTACGGATTTGTGCCAATATTTTTGGATCAGCAAATGTCTTTTGACACAGCAGATTATCCAATACATCTAATCGGTTCATGATGATGGCTTTTACTCCCGGAGTGCAAGCATATTCAACGTATGCATCAACGATAGTTGCTTGAATGTTTTCAACGACACGCTAAACATGAGCACATTGATATATCACCTCTCCTTGATACTTGACGTAGTAATCATCAGTACTGAAGTCTTTACATCCGGGGAAATCAACAATGATAATTCCCTCAAATGGGAGAGCTGGAGATTGAATAGTGATATATAATCGATCATCATAATCAATCAAAATCTTCCCATCCATCTCAACATCTTGAGCCTCTTTGGATGCTTTTTTCACAGCTTCATTGAATTCCGTTTCATCATCACCCTTGACAATTTCTGGATTGTTTCCAATCTTGACAAACGTTCGTTCACCTACCATGAACTAATGAGAGAGATTACCGTGCTCGAATTGAAAGATACATACTTTCCGAGTTCCAGTGGAAGAATCCGTGTGGAAATTAATAGTAGCAAGTAAGTTCAAGAGGAAAGTCTTGCCACTGGATTCACAACCAAGCATAGCCAATGCAGCTTGAATCTTCTTTCCATCATGCTGGAGAAGTTGTTCGGCAGCCATCACAAGCTCGCGACGTCGCTTCCGTTTTTGAGAATCCGTTAGTGTTTCATCAGCAGTGAGATCGGATACGCAGGAAGGGGTGGGTGAGTTTGGGATATTTGGAACATCCGACTTTAATGGAGGCGAGAAAAGTGAGGTTGGTGTTGTTGGGGTGGAAAATAATCGAGCACTGTTTTTGAACATAATGGAGACGACTGGAGTTGGGATCTCACGCTATTTATCAACATCCACAATCCTAAATTGGAAATTCCCAAATTTCCTTTTTGAGCCATATCCAAGTGAAATTTTCAAAGAATTTCCTTTTTTGGAAATTTCTAAAATCTGAACGCCACATGATGGCGATTGTTGAACGTATAAATAGTCAGCAGTAGACCGTTCAGAGATATCAAAAAACCAGTCCCTTCTTCAAAATGGAAAATATGAGACAATCTGCCGCTGATCAACTCCTCGCTGTTTGTTCTGAGGATTTTATTGCCAACCACGTCTACTTTGATTTTGATGGTAGCGTTGCTCAAGAGCTTAGAGCATCGGGACGTTCTGCCCATTTACGTAACAGATCCACTGCTCGTAAACAAGGATTAAATGGTCCCTCCAATGCTCCCGCCAACACTATCATCCTTTTGTCTTCACCAGCCCACGTCCAACAATTCATTAACGATCTAAACGTGAATATGCCGAGTGGCCCACGAGGAAACGATTTTCACCCAAACCAAGAAGACCGGGATTTCGTGACTAGCAATGTTTATACTGTTTGGACGGTCACATATCAAACTGAACAACAACGTTTTCTGGCTGCTCGAGTGCAATTAACTTACCGTAATGGTAGATGCTGGCATTGTCGTCCAAATTGATTACAATCAATAAAATCATTTCAATGCATTAAAGTCTACAATTTCAATACTATCGATTCTCATGATGACTTGCATTATGCGAGGCAAGATTCAGTTTTGAAAGTAATCGCTCAGGGTAGTAGTTGAAATGCAGCGCTATAATCTTAGTAGCTTTATTATCTGAATCATATCAGAGCTCACCAGATAAAGTGTGGTTTATGATTTGTGATACATCGAATCAGCCAGCAAATAATACACGATTAGTGGAGAAAATTATGAATATCAATTGCTTCGGATGAGCATCTCTTAAGTGAGTTTCATTTCAACGCGAAATTTTTACTGCAGAAGGGGTGATGCAGATGGGTCCACATTGAAAAGCAATGATGCAATAGAAAATTATTGAGAGTAAAGATATTAATATCAAAAACAACATTTGAATATCGTTTCTCGTTTGGTTAACAGTTGCTTAACTATAAAAATTGCCCGCTAGAATCTTACTAAGAAAGTCATTCATCCTCTGATGTAAAATATTAAGAGAAGAGCGAATAAATCAGCAGTTACGAATAGTGTCAGTTCCCCCTTGTGATTATACTGATCTTAAATTCAATCACCACAACATGATATGGCTCAATATAAACAAACGATGGGTGATTGATGAGTCGGCTGACAAAAAATGAATCATCAAAAATACCACGAGAAGTCATTGTTTAATCAGTTACTAACATGAGTCATTATTGGTCCACGTAAATCCATATAAGTATCATATAAAAACACTGCCATCTATATCAAACAATTGACAATAGAGTCATGAACACAGAATGTGAAAATACCATACTTGATACGGTGTATAGTAGAACACTTGTTGAACATAAAAAGGTTGTGAAAGGGAAAAGCAAGAAAATAATGAGTGGTGATGGTATGACAAGGTATTATCCATTCAGATACGATATTCCCATATGATAGCTGGTCTGCAGATGGATAGAACTCATTGATATATTAGACTGTTCAGAACAAATAAATTATTAACTATTGAATTGCTTTTCAAATGATAATGTCAATGTGAGGGAACAAATTCATTTGTTTGTACGCGAATAAAAACAACTTCAACCGCGTAAACAGAATCAATTATATGATGAATGACCAAACCAACCAGTTAATACAAATCTTGACGATAGTTCTTAGCCATACCGATTCAAATCCAACTGCACTTCTCAAGATATGTCAAATAAATCACAAATTGCGTCGTCATTTTATGACTGACAATCAGTTTTATTGGTATCGATATCTCAAACAACATCTACCTACAATGGATACACCGCTACCTAAAATTATTGGGAATAGGTCGATTGCTATGGTTGTGTTCGGATTAGTTCAACTCAACGAAAATCGTATGAAGTTGAATTGTAAAAATGAATTATCCATGACATTACAGAAGCATTTTTGGGATTACATCAGTTCCAATAAACAACTGTTTCTCAATATGCGAAGTTGGTTACAAAAGCATGAACAACAATTATTTCAAAATTGGTATTTTTTGTATTCAACTCCTAGTGAAGATGGCAGATTAGATGAAAGTTTTCGGACATGGAAATTAATCAAGGAATACTCATTGAGAATGAAATCCCAAGATACATTATGGGTTACCGTCAATGCCGGATTCATTCGCGTTAATAATCTGGCTTTGAGCGTATCACAACATCATTCAAATATCCATGGCCCATTACCTGAATTTCTTATGCTGATTAAAAACATGAAACATCTTACGTTATCATTGAACAGAGATGTATATCTACCAGATACTTTAGGGTTACTATCTCAATTAGAACATCTCTCAATCGTTAGCAATCATATCAAACGATTTCCAGCATCATTTAAATATCTTACAAAATTGAAATCTTGTCATATTGACAATAATAGTATTGCTTGCGGCGCTTTTAATGAAATTGAATTTCCAGTGTCAATTGTTGAATTATCACTTCAGGGCAACTTTTTAGATGATATTCCGAATGGTGTTTACAAACTGGTGAATTTAGAATCTTTGGACGTCAGTACTAATTCGGTCAAAAATATATCACCTCAAATTGGAAATTTGATAAAATTGCAGTTCTTGAATTTGTCAAAGAATTGCTTGACAGAACTACCAAATGAGATTTGCTTGTTGAATAGATTGGAATTGTTTGAAGTGGAGTTGAATAAGATTGAATCACTTCCAATTGATTTTCAGAAATTAACCTCATTAAAAGGTGTGAACATGCAAAATAATAATCTAAGGAATGCGGGCAACAATTTTGCTTTTCAATTTGAATCGTTTGGAATGTTGAAAAAGATGAAGATGGATCGATGTGATTTGAGACAGTTTCCACATTTGAAATCAGAAAATCTGGAGGTTTTATCAATTCAAGTTTCTTCAATAAGACAATTGCCTGATACTATCATTCATTTAAACCAACTAACTATCCTGGACTTATCATATGGTAGATTGGGTAAATTACCAGAAGCTATTGGGGAATTAACAAACTTGACAAATTTAAATGTAAGCAACTCTGAATTAATCTGGTAGTTGACTTGTAATCTATTGTGGGGATTACCAATTCAATTTGGTAATTTAGTTAAATTACGAGATTTAAAATTGGAAAACAACAGGTTACTGTCATTACCTGTTAGTTTTGGAAACTTGAAACAATTACAATATTTAAATTTGAATCGAAATTCTATCAGAATAATGCCAGATGTGTTATTTGATTTAGTAGATTTACATACACTTGAATATTATCGAAACTGTTGCGACATATTACCAGAAAAGATTGGAAAGTTGAACAAATTGGTGATTCTGAATGTGGGTCGCAATTTATTCAAACGAATCCCAACAGAAATTGGGGAATTGACTCAATTGACTGACTTGAATCTTTGCAAGAACTTGATTTATGAAGTCCCAAATAGTATTGGAAACCTATCGTCACTTAATAGTTTGAACTTACGTAAAAATTCTATAAAGTGCATTCCAACTACTCTCAGTAACTTGAAAGCATTAAGGGTTCTCAATTTATCACGTAATGAATTTGAAACTTTAGATTTCAATGGGGAAGACATGATAATAAAGGACATTGACTTGGGCCACAATCGATTCAAAGCCGTCCCAGAATGTCTCTATCAATTAACAGAATTAACCAGTCTGGATATTTCACACAATAAAATTACAACACTACCTCAAAGTATGGGTTGTTTTGATCAATTGGATGTACTTCGTGCGCAACACAACAAAATACACTCAATTGAAATTGAGATCAACAAACTTCCACAATTAACATATATTCTACTGAATGATAATTTTTTAAAGGAATTTCCAGTTTGTTTCTTCACACCAAAGTTAAGTTTGATAGAATTGTCAAACAATTTATTTGGAAAATCGGTGCCGAAAGAGTTTGAAGAGTACGAATTAGATGTGTCGATGGAAAAGAATCAATTTTGGAAGGTAATATAAGCCTTTTTAATTATTAGCACATGGGATTTTATGCTTTGAAATCGGTGCGCGGCATATTAGGGTTATAGTTTAAGAGCCATGGCAGCGAAAATTTTTGTGTTCTCCATGTAAAATTGGGCCATTTTGAAAATCAAAAAATTTCTCCAATATAGATGCAAACTATATCGTTGGATAGCGCTAAGGTTCGGATTTAAGAATATGTTTTCCGATTCTGAATTGAATTTGATTTCATTGAGTTAATATTTTAATCAGGTGCTTCGCTTCAGTTCAGAAATATTGTCTTTAATGAGTAAATGCAAGAACGAAACGAATCACAAAAGAAAAATATGTGAAATATGTGGTACATACTTGGTTTGGGTTGTATGTCGAATTGCGATGAAGGTCATCCTCCACAATTGAAAGAAATAACAAAAAGGAATCGAATTATACAATTCAGATTATGATTTGAATACTATTACAACCCTACTATTGATGAACTAAACAACGACTATTCTTTCAATCCTGATGAAATAAATCAAAAAGGTTCGTTCGACTTCACATACTTTATAGATACAACAGAACAACCAGACCATTCAATGAGGGATGAAGACAACCAAATAGATTATGATTGAAGGTCTAGGGGTATATGAAAAATTAGAGTTTAAATTATCATTGGTATACAGAGGAAACACCAGAAGGGCGACACCAGTCTCGACACTGTCATCTATCTAACTACCATTTCTAAGACATCAATAAAATTCAATAAATTCATCAGCTTCCGTCAAAATGTCCGATTTTTAGCTCTTTATTTTTCGCTGCCATGGCTCTTAATAATATAGAGACATAAGACCTATTTCTGTTACAGTGTAACGTCCAATGATGAATGTTTTGCAATTCATAAATTGGAATTGATGAATTGGAGATACTTTGCGCATGTGCCCAATACAAAAAGTAGGGACAGTGAGTGACTTAGTATGGTCCGGTCACTTTAATGGTGATAGGGCCCGTGTAAAGTTGCAAAAGGATATAGGGGACAAAACACTCAAAAGAGATACATTAGTCTAGATAAATAGATTGTTACAAGAAACGTGAATTAGGTAGACTGATAAATATTGGATGCTTCAACACAACAATCCTTGGTACAATTTCATGCACATAATTAAAAAAAACACTACAACTCAACAAGACAACACCATACAGCACAACAATAATCTACTAGCACAACACTAAAGAGGAACATCATCCTTCAATATTGTGGGTTCCCGAGTGCTGGTCCCAGTCCACGCCACCGAGTGGAGATTCCTTCACTCGTTCGCCGCTTCCCTTAAAAATGACCGAGAATATCAAACAACTGGACATGCTACAAGAAATACTTTACAGTGATTTACAGTCCAATAGCAACCAAAATACTAACCAGAATATTCAAAATCAGAATCAAAATATACAAAACCAAAATATACAAAACAGTCCTACTGCTCAGCAATCTCAAATGACTCAATCAAATTATCATGGTAGAAAACTACATCGAAAGACTCAATCTACTACCAATCCTGCTTTCTTAAAACTACCGAATTCTGTTAATAATGGCCATAGAAGAAATGCTTCTCTCACTCATTCGGATTACGCTCCTTACCCACAATCTCCTCCTGCTAGAAATATGCATAGGAGAGTGCATTCCATGTCTGCTACCCCTAATTACTCTCAACAAATTAATAACTCCCCTGCTTCTTTTGCTCAGAACCAAGCTATGTTTATGAACAATAACCAGAATCAAAATAACGCTTATTACAATAATGGTCTGAATAACTTGCATAAAAAGACTTTATCCGCTACCTCTGGAATGTTTGAGGATTTTGTAGGTATGCAACTCGAACGACAATCCTCCGATTTGGATATTATACATCCTCCAAATATGAGACCATTACATCAGAAATCTACTCATGCTCCGAACCAACCGTCCTTACTGAGTCAGTATCAACAGCAGCCTATGCCTTCAAATCAATTGGAATCAGACTTGTCCAATTCTCATTCAATACTACCTTTAGATTATCAGAATCAACAAATACACTATGATCAATCATCACAGCAACAGTTACATTATGATCAACAATCATCTCAGCAACAGTTCCATCCTTCACGACAATTGCACTATGATCAAAGTGCTCAAAATAACCAATTGGGTTATGATCAACCTAACCCATCAATCTATGACCAAAGTAATCAAAACAATCCATCTGGTCAATTACGGTATGACCCAAATCCTCCAAATCAACCAATGGGATATGATCAAGGTAATCAACTGGGCTACGATAGACAATCACCACAACACCACCAATTACGTTATGATCAATTTGACTCTATGCAGCAAAACAATACTGTCTATTTACCAAGCACAAAACCTCCATCTCCACTAGGTTCTAGAATTTATTATGATGAGAAACCAGCTTTGGATAGCTATGATGTTGAAGGTGAGCACTATGAGTTAATGTATATAGATTCGAATATCGGATTGAATAATCAAGACCCAGATGATGTTGCAAACGCAGCGGTCATTACCAAATGTGTATGGGGAGCTTGTGAATTGGAAATGCATACCCAAGAAGCTCTGGTAGCTCATATTTTACAAGATCACGTTGGGACTGGTAAAGCTAGTTATATTTGCGAATGGCGTGGATGTTCGCGAATGCAAAAACCATTTTCAAAACGTCACAAAATCCAGAACCACGTAAGAATCCATACAGGAGAACGGCCATTTGCATGTCCAGTAGCAGACTGTGGTAAAAAATTCTCCCGACAAGATGGATTAAACACACATATAAAGGTAACCCTGAATATACTGACCATCCAGACACATTCTAGTATTAAGCCTTATGTATGTTCATTTGCACCTTGTGGCAAAGCATACTTCCATTCTCGGTCGTTACGTAAACATGAACGCGGACATATGGAGATGCAAGGTGCAGGCACACAGCAATACATACCTGGACGTTCAAATGACATGGACCCTATCAATTACAACATGTACAACCAATCTCAACCCACCAACAATATGCAACAATCTTTTATGGTGCAATCACAATTCCAACAACCACAACCGTCAGGATATCTAATGGAATTAGCATCGTTAACACAGAATAACAATAACTCTGAATCTGCGTTGCCTAATTTGGATTTACAGGATGATTCGTATGCTTGGCGGCCTGACAATGTTATTTAATTTCTCGTTTCAAATCATTTTATATTTGTTTATTTGAAATTAGAATTGGTTTTTTTACGTAAATCTAGATGACATTTTTTTAATCATATAATCCATTTTCAATCTATTATCCTTTTAAAGTTAACATGTTATATCCAGATACACCCCTGGTATAATCCAGGCTTTGAATAGTAGAGCCTGATCCAAACCCACTCGGGTCCAGTTTCAGAAAGGTGCTTCAGCGTGTTTCTGGTTGGATCGGAGATTGAATGGAAAAATGAGGATCGGGATCTCGTTTTCTTTTTCTGTTGGACATAATAGACTGATTTGGGACGGGATTGATGAAAAATGGGGTTTGAGTTAAAACAAGGGTCGTGCTGGTGTACACAAACAGAATCATTGAAATAACAACAAAACTTAATAACTATCATAATAATAAAAACAGGAAAGAACATAAAGAATGTATTACTGAATAAAACGAGAACCAATAAGAAAAATTCATTCATTTGAACATACCCATCCGCATACCATTTCTCACCATCACCTGCTTGACAAACCCACATACACGTATTCTGATATTCCGATCCGCACGGAAATAAATCTTGACCCCATCATCAGGACACGGACACGCATTAGCCGATAAATCAATATATAGATTCACTCCATGACGCGATTCCGGAATCATTGGCATTTCAGATACCCAGTTCCAACTCATATGAATATTCGTCAGTTGTGGTATTTTGTAAATATGACTAGTAACGCTTTGGATACGATTACGACTTAAAATGAGGTTTTCTAATCGTTCACAGTGTTTGATATCATCCGGAATATTGATCAATTGATTGTCGCTCATATTCAAGTTAAATAAATGTTGGGTTTTGAATATAAATGGTGGCCATTGAGTCAATTGATTGTGTGATAAATCCAGTGTATTTAATCCATTCATTACTTGAAAATCATCAGGAAACGATTTGAATTGATTTTTTGATAGGTTTAATTGAGATATAGAGTGTAACTGTTTAAATGTGGATGGTAATGCATTTAGTCGGTTATGGTGAAGTGTTAGATTCGAAAGTGTGTGAATGTCACCAATTGTTTGTGGTAATGACACCAGTCGATTATGGTCTAGTCGTAAAATGCTCAACCGCAATAAACTTCCAATCGTATCTGGCAAAGTTTTTAATCGATTGAATGAGACGTCAAAAGTTGCCAAGGATGAGAGGGATTGTACAGTTGCCGTTATACCTTTCAATTTGTTGTTTTTGAGTGAAAACGTATGTAGGTTGGTTAGATTTCCAATTGATTCCGGTAGCCTGGTAATTTCATTGAAACTGACGTCGAGTAATGTCAAATTGGTCAGATTTCCAATTGTATCTGGAATATATTTCAACCGATTTTGCGTTACATTGAGACTGCTCAATGATGATAATAAGCCTATATCATCAGGCAATCGCTTTAGTTTATTTGACGTAATCTAAAGGTGAGCAATTAGAATTCACTTACAGTCAAATCCACCAAGTTCGTTAATTTGCCAATTGCATTTGGAACAGTTAACAGTCGGCAATGATTCATATCCAGTAACTGCAACTGATTCATATTTCCAGATACTTCAGACAATTCAGTGAGTGGATTCTCGGACACCAAAAGACTCTGGATGGGCAACGACGTAATACAGTCTGGTATTCGTTTAAACTTTGAATGTGTGATGTTTAATCTTTCAAGATTAATTAAATTAGCAAAAGAGGCTGGTAATCGAGATAAGTTTGTCTCCGATAAATTTACAAAACGTAAAGTTATCAAATCACCAATTGAATTCGGTAATTTTTTCAATGGATTTGAACTCAAATCCAGAGTATACAGATTAACGCATTGTGAAATTTGTGCATTGATTTTACAGAGTTTGTTATCATGCAAACGCAGCTCTGTCAATGTTTCTATATCGAAGAGTGAGTTTGGTAACTGATCCAACTGATTTCTTGATAACACCAAAGTAGATAATTGTCTCAAATTTGAAATGTCGTCAGAAAGCTTTTTGATTTTGTTACCCAATAAATTCAATATTTTCAAGTTTGATAATTGATAAATCGAATTTGGTACTTGTACACAATCATTCGAAGACAAATCCAAGTTTTTCAGTGATTTCGGGAATATAATGGAATCCAATGGTGAATCTGTCAGCCAACATGAAGAGCATTTAAAAGTTACTAAATTTTCTAGGAATTGAATGGATTGTGGGATTTTGATTAAAATGGTTTCAGTTATATCGAATCGAGTTAAATTTTTCAACAACCCAATACTTTCAGGAAGATTGATTTCATGACAGCCAGTGATAACCAATGAAGTTAGATTCTTTAGATTTCCCAAACATTCTGGAACGCTAGATCCTACTCTAGAAAACAATCGACTATCGATTTGCGTATCCTGTACCATCATATTCATTCCACTGTAATCAATAAACAATGATGGTTTATGATTTGTTTCGACTCTTTGCCAGCTTTTCCAAATACGTATACTATCAGGACTTCCGGAATAAATACGAAATAAATACAAGTCCTTTGATTTAAAAAATTGATTGATGGATTGATATCGTTGATAATCAAGACATAGCGTATTCCAAAAATACTTCTCTAAAGCATCATTATGAAAAGTGATACAAAAATTGCAATTGAATGGGAGAGATAGCCCCGTAGTGTATGATAAATAACCGTAAACCAACTTCATATAATTGATCTCATTTGATTGATCGTTTTGAATTATTTTGAAGTTGATGGTATCAGTCAAGTAACGCTTCCAATAAAAAGAGTTGATCACAAACGTATTACGAAAGATCTGATTCATTCCTCCAACAGCACTGATCATACATGGACATATTTGTATACGATCAAAAGTTAGACATAGTACTGCACGTAGATCTTCATTTGTATCCTTCATTTTAGTGGCTGTTGATTGAAAAGTTCAACAGTGACAAGTTGTTCATTGACCGTCTTAGCGCGATCGTAATGACATGGCAATCATCAATACATGACTCACTTTATACGAATGATGTGTTTAACCTGTTGGATTAACAGTGTTTATGGTGTTAATTTATCACCATTGGAACTTTAAAAACTGCTTACTTCAAATACAAGTAAAAACACTCCTGCAATATTGTGTTAATGCGTATATCAAAAGGAAGTAAACTCAAATAAACCAAGGATTCTAAAATCAATTCCAAGTGAAGTTAATTAACCCATACAATTTCACTATTGAAATGATGATTATTAATTGAATCAAGAAGTTGCTCAGTTGTTCAGTAATTAATATAATTTATATTCTTTCAGTATTAAAGAATCGATGTAACCAACGTCGCCAATTTTTACCTGTTAATGTTCGTTTACAATCCGATTTAATCATCACATTCACATGTCCTTCGATTAGTTCCCTCACTGATTCTGGGATAATCTTGAAATGGTTTTTGCGTAGGTCCAACAATACAAGTCTTCTTTCATTAAGCAGACTAGAACAGAATGGGAACGTTTCTAATGAGTTGTTGTAAAAATCAATTCGATCAATATTTTCCAACTTATTGATTCTATCAGATACACGATAAATTTGATTATTTCTTAGATTTAATACTTCCAACCCAATCAGATTTCCAATAGAATCTGGAATAACAATCAATTCATTATCAGATAAATCTAGATTTAATAGATTCTCTAATCGGCTGATACAATCAGGCCATCTCTTGAATGCATTGTTAGAAAGATACAGAGATTGAATTTGATTCATATCTCCAATCGAATTTGGTAACTCTTCTAGTTGATTGTACCCTAAATCAAGAGCGTATATCCGAGTTAACTGTGATATAGAATCAGGGATAGTTTGAAGTTGATTGTGTGATAAAAATAAACTGCTAATCAAATTTAGTTTTCCAAAAGAAACTGGAATTGTTGAGAGTTTGTTTTCTTGCAAGTTGAATAAAGTTAACATTTGCAGTTCACCAATTGAGTCTGGTAAATGTGTCAGAGAATTTTTAGAGATATCAAGTTGATTCAACGCTTGTAAATTTCCAAACGATGTTGGTAATTGTGTTAATTGATTACGTGAAATCTGTAAGTTGGTCAAACTAATCAAATTCGGAAAGTTTTCTGGCAAATAAGACAACTTGTTGTGATTTAAATGTAATATTCGAAGTGATGGCAGGTTTCCAAATGAAGGTGGTAATTCAGATATACGATTATGTGATAGTTTTAAATTCGATAACGATACCAATTTACCAAAATCTGAAGGTAATTTTGTTAATAAATTGGAAGTTAACTAAAGAGTGAATAATTCAAGCAATTACTTGTAATTCAAAGAGTGCATTCAATTTAATCAGTGAATCTGGCAGTTCTTTCAGTTTACAATTAGATAGATCTAATGTAACCAAACCTCGTAAACTTCCAATTTCAGAAGGTAAATATTTTAATGGATTTCCTTGTGCTAGTAGACTCTCCAAAAATGACAGTTTTGTGATTGATTTTGGGAATTTTTTCAATTGACAGTTATTGACCTGTAATACTTCCAACAACTTTAAATTCCCGACTGATTTTGGTAAATAGGATAGATGAGTTTCGGATAAAGAGAGAACAGTCAAGCTAGTCAGTTTTGAGATAGATTCGGGCAGTTTTGAAAGTGGGTTTCGACTCAGGTCCAATAATCTGAGGTTTTTCATCGATTCAATAAAGTTTGGAATTGCTTTAATTTGATTTCTTGTGAGCCGTAATTCAACGAGTAAGTCAAGTTTGAATAAAGTCTTTGGTAGGGAAGATATAAAGTTATGTGTTAACGTGAGTGATCTGAGATCCTTCAATTTGATAATAGATTCGGAAATATTAGCCAAACGATTGGAGCTAAGGTTCAACTTTTCAAGCGACGTAAGTTTAAAGATGCAAGATGGAATGCAAGTAAGTCGATTATTTGACAAATTCATTTTTATGATAGAAGTAGGAAGTTCAATGTTCTTAAATACCGAGTCTTCCAGCATATTTCGACAGAGAGTCAAGTCAGTAAGAGATGTCAGATATCGTATTGATTGTGGTAGTTTCACTAGCATATTATCTGACACATCCAATTTGGAAAGATTAGTTAGTAAACCTAAACTTTCTGGTAATCTTGTAGTTTTGTTGAACCATATCACTAAACTTTTCAGTGAAATCATTGTAGATATAGCTTCAAATACAGTACCAGAAACAGTTGCACTTTGTTCAATATTTTGTCCATCTATATCTGTAAAGATCATCCCAGATTCAATCTTTACCAAAGAAGGATTACAAGATTTCCAATCCTTCCATCGTCGATACATCAAAGCTGATGTTTTTTCTGTATAGACACCAAACCATAACCGGAAAGACTTCTCTTGAAAATTTTGAATAATTGGGGCAGTTTTAAAGAACAGTTGTTGATTTTGATTTATATAAGTCCAAAAATGTTCTATCTGAGTATCATAGATGCTTATTGAATCCAAATAACGATACGTGGTAGATTCCATCAAGTTCAATAGTCCTAAACAAATTTGAACCATATATTCACTATCAGGTAGATAGAAATGTTCGTTTGATATCAAGTAACGCTTCAAGTATTTCTTCCAATAATAATAGTTTTTCAAGTAATGTAATCGAATATCACGATGCAAGTGACATAGTTTCAACAAAAGGTTTGGTGAATATGGATAATTATCCAACATGACATCAAAAACTGGCAATAATCTCTTAATATTGGGGGATTTTGGTGTAGTCATTGTTTTGATTTGAACAGAGATTGAAAGTTTGTGATCTGAAAGTCTGTGAGCTTAAACTCCGATGTTTGTTGTTTATTAACAAGACTACCAAAAGAGACCCATGAATATCAGACTAATATCAACAGTGTAATCTGTACAGGAAACTTACCAAATTCAAAAACTTTCCAAAATAAAATCAATTAAAATAAGTATATAATAAACTATTAATGAAATTCAAGTGATTCCCATTCCAAACGCATACCAATTTCCTCTTCACCCATCAAATTATGGTTCAAATCAATGGAAATATACGGTAGTGTCACAAGACAATCTTTTGAGAAAGGATCACTTCTCAATTGATTCCACGATAAATCAATTCGATTCAAGCTCTTGAAGAGTAACAAATCGACATTGATAGTTTCGATGCGATTATGACTAAGAATAAGTTGTTGTAAGGAATCCATTGGTAGAATTGTACTCGGTAACGTTTTGATTTCATTAAAAGATAAATCAGCATGGATTAAACTTTTTAGCTGTGATATTGAGAAAGGCCATTCGGTAAACAGATTACGTGATAGAATCAATGATCTTAAATGCTTCATTTTCATCAATCCAATTGGGAGTTTTGAAAGCTTATTGTTTGATAAATCCAATCTGCAAACTCGTATGAGACCAGCAAATGAATCTGGCAAATCTTCAATTAAATTTCCATTTAAATTTATATGGCATAAAGATTTTAATTTCCCAATAGAGCTTGGTAATGACTGAAGTTTGTTTCCACATAAAACTAGAAATGATAGTTTTTTGAGTCCATCTAAACAGTCTGATATTTCGATTATTTGGTTGTAAGATAGGTCTAGGTTTGTGAGTGAACCTAGATGGCCAAGTTGATTTGGAAGGGTGATAAGATTATTTCGAGTACATTGAAATACAGTCAATTTACGAAGCTCGCAAAATGTATCGGGAAGTGTCAATAACTGGTTATCATCCAAATTAAGTAACTCTAGCGATGCTAGATTTCCTATTGTACTTGGTAATTGAACCAATTGATTTGAACAAACATCGAACTTCACCAATCGTGTTAAATTTCCAATTTCAGATGGTAAATTAGTGAGTCTATTATTAGCCAACTAAAATTAGTACACTGGAAATACCTTTAATTTGCAAAGCAACGTCAATTGACCAATAGATGCTGGGAGAAAGTTCAAACAACAATTCGCCAAATTTAAAGACACAATACTGGTTAAATAGCCCAACGAATTTTTTAACCCATGCAACTGATTTCCTTGTAAAGATAATTTCAGTAACGATTGTAAATGTGTAATTGAATCCGGTACTTCAATGAATTCACATCTAGCCATTCGCAAGATCTCTAAATTTGTAAATAGTGTCAAGTCTAATGGTAAATGTGTAATTCTTGTATCTGACACATCTAACCAATTTAAATTAATTAGTTTTGCAATGGAAGAAGGTAAACAATCGATTGGGTTAAAGTTGATTTCCAATCTTTGTAAACAAATCAAGTTAGATATCAATGGACTAATGAATATGATCGAATTCTGTGACAAATTCAGAGTACTTAGATTAGGTAATGAATAGAGTGAATCCGGTACTTCTACAATTCGATTCTTTGTTGCTGATAAAGTATGTAAATCACGAAACCGACCCAACAAAGGTGATAATACCGTAATATCGTTCCCTGATACAATTAACATTACCACTTGTTCCAAATCGAATAATGAATCAGGTATGAAAGTCAAGTTATTATCCGATAAATTAACATAAGTTAATTGACTTGGGAATTTAAAATCTACAAACATTGTATCGCATAGTTGGCAGTTTGATAGATTAAGAGATGTCAACGAAGACAAGAATTGAATTGATTTGGGGAGATTCAATAGAACATTATCATTAATTTCAAGAATCTGTAAGTGAGTTACTAATCCAATTGTTTCTGGTATTCGAATTCCTTTACGACAATGAATGGATAAAGTTTTCAAAGTCTTCATATTTCCAATACTCTCAGGTATAGCCAAATTAGTTTTCGAATACGAATTATTAATAAATCTAGCACCGATATCAAAATTGACTAGTAGTATCCCACATGCGTTCCGTAATGTGTCTAGTTGTGTATCGCAACACCAATTTCGCCATATTCCATAGATTTTATCGGAATACCCATTCATGACATTATCATCCATATAGATCCATTGTTGGAACATGTATTCATCGTTTTCAATCAATTTTCGAGTTTGATTGAATAGAGACTGATCTTGATTCATGAAATTCCAGAATTGACCAAGATAGTATTCATCTGATTTACTTGGACTCACACTAGGATTGATAAATGTATACAATCCTAAGCATATATCCAGGATCATTTGCCCATCTACTCCCACCAAATCAATATTCATTTGTAAAACGTCCATTAAGAATGACTTCAAATATTGTGAGTTACTATTTAGAAAAACATATCTGGACCTTTGATTTAATTGAATACATTTCAAGTAAAGTCTTGGACAAAATTGGTTTGAGTATAGAGTTAGATCTAATATCATCAAATAGTCTAGTTTAGAGGTGATTGGTTTCTGTTCTAGTAGTTCGACCATAGTTTGTGAATCAGTTGTTGAAGTAGTAGAGTTTAAAAATATTAAATTCACAGTCAGCTATAGCTGAGTTTAAAATATTGCGGGTCACAGACACATAGATCGTATCACTTTCAACACATCATGCTGTCTATGATTAGTCATGACAGTCAAGTTTTCACTCACACCTGATCTAACTAAAGAATCTATATATTGCTCTCAACGCTACGTTTATACTCGGTTGAATCCAACTTGGTTTGACTCCACCTTGCGTTACATAACGGTCAATCGATTAATATCATTCTCGAGAATAGTGTAACACACATTACAACAAACTAAAACACAGAAAACTCAGATTCTCATAGTAATAAAATAAAATCAAGTGAAAAACCAAGGAAATCAAATTAGATACATTAAAATGCCAAACCTTTACCCATTTTACGATCATCGCCAGCAGGATCCATCAATCCATTAGTATCACGTTTGATAGCTGATACACAAGATCCATACCAGGTGGGTGAAGATTTATAATCAACCTAACATCAATAAAACAAAAACGAACCTCATGGCCTCTATTTTTCATTTCTTGGATTAGGTCAGGCGATACGTTCGCTTCTATGATAAGCTAGAGGTGAATAATCAATGGTTTACCTTATTTGGTAATAGTTGATGATGAATACGGGGAGACGATACCGCATCATCCGCGTCCATATTCATATCTAGCATACGCACAAGTACCTGGAGGGTACTAGTACTAATATGCGAGCCACCAGAAGCACCTAAAACTGCCACCACCGAGCCATCTTTCTGAATAATCGTAGGTACAGAAGAGGATAATGGTCGTTTGCGTGGTTGAACAAAATTATAAGGCGATGGTGCCAAACCAAAAGCATTACTAACGCCAGGAATACTAAAGTCATCCTGAGGTTAACAAACACTGCAAATACCATTTGGTCATTCAGCATGATACCGGTGGTAGGATCCATAACTTTTGAACCAAAAATCAAATTGACAGTTGAAGTCAACGCAACCGATTCACCAGTTTCAGTCAATACCGATACATGCATCTATACAATAAATAAATCCAAATTACAGTGCCATGATCAGTCAACACATCAAATGACGGTTCGTAATATTCCGGTGGATATGTACGATTCTACCATTAAATACTCTTCATTACATCATGAATTAATGGGATGATGGATTGGGCAAACTCTTTTTGCATAAATTTCAATGCTATAGATGATATGTTTTGAAAAATTGGCTAAGGTTATTTAGGGTAAAGTACATCAATTGGATCTCCCAGGTATCCTCGCACTGCGAATCCATGCTTGAATGCTTCTACGAGACGGTGCATATCTGTTGGGTTTTTTAAATCCAATGGTGGAAAGTTTTCCAATATGTTAAGGATAGCTATAAATACTGAACCACTATATAATTAGTGTCTATACTATATAGATTTGTATTTAATAGTGTGGCATTTGCACAATGTATTCGCGACATCATTCATTAACAATGGATTTCTTTGAAAAGCAATATCCATGCCATCAAATATAAGACATATTTAATATGTATCAACAAGGAATACATAGCTACTGTAAGAATTGAAGTGAATGGCACATAGCATTTGATATAAGAATGGCACAAAAAAAATCCATAAAATTACCTTGCTGGAGGTGGAGCAGTCATGATATCGTAACCACGAAAAGTCCCCATAATTGGCGATTCCTCTTTCGCGACATAAGACTTCATATCCTCCATCGTCATAATACCACCACGAGCCCTTATAGTTTTAACCAACTCTTCAGCAATCCATCCCTACAGATAAACCATGATATGAATACGGTGTAAAATGGCTCAACTCCTTCATTTGCCAATACAGTGAGTGTTTTGGCGAATGTTGGTCGGGTTATCCATTCATTTTCTTTAAGAATGACGCCGTTCGTAGCGAGGACGCTGGAGAGGGTGGGATCCGCCAGGATGTATTTTTCATTGGAAGCTATTTTAGATGCGAATACTTTATTGATTGCCCAACCCTGTTCTGCAAGTTTGATAGATGGTTCAATTAATGTTTTCCATGGTAGTTTTCCAGATCTAATGAAATTGTTAGTTGATGTCTGTATAGTTTCAAATGATGACTATATGATGACTGTTATATAATTTTGCTGAGAAATAAATCCAGATATATCAAGGTACGATTACCTTTGATATGCGAGTTCCAGACCGCGTAATTCACCAGGCACACCAATAGACATTCCACCCTCTTGGGCTTTCATAGGATCATCTTTGAACATATTTTGATATGAAGCAGCTGGAGCCTCTTCCCTACTTGATTAAATGAGTAAAAATACCTAAAGTTGATGTAGGTAGATTCTCCGCTTCTGTCTCTCATGACCAAGAAACCACCACCGCCAATACCACTGGCATAGAAATTGACAGTGCCGAGACAGATAGTTGCAGCGATTGCAGAATCAGCAGCCGAACCGCCCTTTTCAAGAATATCGAGACCAACATTGGTACAAATGACATTTTCAGTAGCGACAGCAGCTTTGAACCCCTTTGCTTCAATGGTGTTAGATAAATATCGTACATGCGTAAGAGAAGTAGTTCCAAGATGATATAACTACTAGATCAGTTAGAAGAACAAGATACAGGAAGAGAATATAAAGATAGATACAATAGCAAGCAATTGCTTCGAGTATCTTCTGAATGGTGAATGCGAATGTTTAGTGAATCCCATGGAATGTAAGTTTTAAAAAAGAAAGAATTTGGAGTCATTTGAAAGAGACTCTTGACGTGATCACGGCCGCCAAATCCGCACTCATAGCTGAAAGAAGACAGAAAGATCAGGACAAACAGACACTGGATCTAATATGAAAAACTTATTACGAGCTACTCAAGAAGACAGCAAGTATGAAAATACTGATATCATAATGAACTTGAAGCAAAGTCAGATGAACCATTTCATCAATCACGCTATCTGCCATACGTTCTGCAATGCCAATTTCACTATTGGCTTCATTTCTTTAATTCATTTACGCACTTTTTGTGTCAATTGTCACCAAGTCTCAAAACATAAATAGAACAGGATGTCCAAAGTAAACACGAATCATCCCAAGCTGATCTTTACCTATGCCATTTAATGGTTACTTATCTTTATTACTATCATTAACTGAATTACACTCTGTATCTTTTACTCGTCATCAAACGATAGAAATGTACTGTTCTTCAACTTCTTACTCTCCTTGACACTCAGCTTTTTGTTTGTTTCCAGACTCTTCTTTGTCACTCGAGCTTTTTTGGACTGTGGTTGTGCAATCTTTTGTTTACTCTCTATCTTGTCACTCTCTTTTGTCTTGAACTTTTCCCTTGTATCAACCACATCAACTCCCAATAA
The DNA here is from genome assembly GCA_027595885.1 of Globomyces sp. JEL0801. NCBI lineage: Eukaryota > Fungi > Chytridiomycota > Chytridiomycetes > Rhizophydiales > Globomycetaceae > Globomyces > Globomyces sp. JEL0801. The sequence goes on from JADGIX010000169.1 coordinate 27,171, forward strand.
ATCTTTGGCATCTTTGCTAGTCACTCCAGCTCCCAAGACAACTTGTGGACTTTCATCTAATAAATCCTGTTTATCGTCATCCTCATCCACTCTATTTGTCGCAATCTTGTCAGATAGAGTTGATTCCGTCCTTTGAGACTTTAACTGCTTGAGAAAGTCTGGTGTATCTGCTTGGAATTGTAACCCTTGTCTGTTATTGTAACTGTCTTTCTTTCCCATTGAATTTTGAGCAAAAAATGTTGTCAAAATTAAAAGTTTTACAATACAATCGCACTGGATTGTTGAGGATATTAGAAGATAATCAGTTGTTTAGGATAGGAACGATAGTAGAATCAATTTGAAGATAATCAGTTGTATGGGATAGGAACGATAGTAGAATCAAACGATACTCAAATATAAAACGTCTAATCTAGAAACAAATCATCATTTACTCAAAGTGTTCAACAGACATCAAGATAATTGTGATTAAATTTATAAGCAACGAAAATAGATACTATGGAATATTAATCTTTATCAGTGTATTGAATATAATCATGTCCCAAGGAATGTCGACTTGTGAATTGAATACCAGTATTATTTCGATAATGATTCTGTATAATCATAAAATTCAATTTAAAATCTAAATAAAAAATTATCAAGGAATTGAATTACAATAGAGTAGATTATCATATCGACCATCGTAAGGGGATGATTCAAAGGATTCATGATATTCAACAAAGAACCAATAAATGGCTTCAATAGTTGCCAAAAAAGTACGATCAAATTTTTGAAATCTCCAAAATAACGTTTCATGAGAATTGATACGAACATGTTTGAATCCTTTACCATTCAATCGATGACACATTCCTTTTGCTTGAGACCAAGTTCCATCAATAACAACTAATCGGTCAAATGAATTTCGATCTATGGTTGATAATGGTACGGAATCCTAAGTTTTGAGATACTATTGATATTACCTTTGATGGAAATAATAATAAAACTCGACTTGGGTCAGTATATTGACCTACAATAGCATCTGGATTTTGTAAATCATCAATGATGATATTCACATGGTCATGACTGGTCAATTTACAATGAGTTGTAGTAGTTTTTTGAGCATGTTCACGAGGATGTCGATAGATATCCAAAGGAATAGGTAAATGAACAGTAGGTGGCATATGATTTAAAGGTAAATTACAATTTGGACAATAGAGTGAACAACTGGTTTTGCATTTTGGACAAGCTACTCGCTCTGTTTTCATCAATGGTTCGATATCATCAATTTTTAGGTTCGAAAAGGGATTTGTTGGCTTTGTCTCTTGGTTGCTTAATTCCATCAAAAAAAAAAAAAACTATAGATAAGACTCAATTTAAGAATTAAAGACTTGTTAATGCTTGGATTCTTTATATTACTAAATATGATAACTAGAAATGATGATGTCAATTCTAAAACTATTTGAACCGGTCTAATGCAGTTCGTGTCTCTTCCGTACTTTGTCCCTTCTTTCTCTTTTCATGATCTTTAGCACGTTTATCCACAATCTCTTTAATTGCCATTCGTTTTTCATCAATCACATTCATTTGTTTTCTCAAATATCGGTTCTGGGCACTAGATTTACCACGTTTCTTGTTTGCTGGTACAAACTTTTCAGTTGGATTATTGGCCTATTGTTAATATTTGGTTTTTGCTTACCTCCCATGCCTTTTGAGATTCTTCTTTGAGAACTTCGGTATGTACTCGATCAATTTTACCAATGAATGTTGGATCTAACGTGATCATATCAGGTTGAATTTTATCCAAAAGAGCATGTACTTCAGATTCTTGACGTTGAGATACTGTTTGATATGGATTGGCTTCGAAAGTATCGAAATTAGGTTCTCCAGATCCTGGAATATAATTAATGGATGAAGAATACCTGGAATGACCAAACTAGAAAAGCCATTTGCATGTCCGGCACCTAGAATATCTTCAAATGGACAGAAAGCTAGATCTTGAATTCCGGAACCTTCGATAATATGTGTCATGTACGGTTCTTTTTGTTTCTTCAAATAAATATCTTTCCATACTGTTAACCTTGATCCAGCTCCCACAGCCAGTAAACCTTTGGCAGAGAATGATAAAGTTGATGCCGGTTTTGGTGTAAAATACGAATGCAAAGATTTATAGGTACGAATATCCCAAACTTTTAATTGACCATCTAAACCAGAAGTAGCCATATAATGACCACTATTATCTAGTGAAATTGCTTGAACTGGACCTTGATGACATAACATTTTCACTAGTGGAGTTGACATTGTGGGTGACCATAACGTGACTGTTCCATTGGAATGCCCAAGGTTGATGATAGCATTGTACGGATTTTGTGCCATTGTATCACACTTGCCAAGTTTAGTACGATGTTCAACAATCAACTGACCAGTAGAGGTATCTTGATATTTTAAATATCCTGCATTTCCCTAAATATGTTTAAACTGACCAAATATATAGATTGAATTGAAGATATTGTAAAGAATAGTATAAACTTACCACAGAGCATAGGAGGAAATGGTAAGGCAAAAAGGTCAACTTATTTGCTTCAATATGATCCTTTAAACAATGCAATTCCATTCCAGTTTTATCATAAATAAAAGTATACTTCTTTTGAGCGACTGCAAACATGGTATTGTTATGTAACCAAGTTACATCTCTGATAGTTTCTGCTACATTTAATTCACAACCCAATTTTCCAGTTTGCCAATCAAAGGAAGCTAAATGACCTTTACGTCCACCTAATAACAAATCCCTATCATCAAAACAATTATTTTGTATACCGTCCATTTCGAGTATAATCAATAGTATATGGACCAAAATCGTTTAATTTTAAATTGAACATTTTTCGTTGAGTATTTAAGTCTACATTTTGTTTTAATAAGGATTGAGAGAATTTCCAAGTTCTTTCCAAACCATCAGCTTCCAATACACCTTCATCTTGAGTTAATAATATTTCTGATTGAGCAGCATTATAAGCAGCTTGTTTTGCTTTTGCTTCAGATTGTCTTAATTTAGTTTTTAGTTTTCTATCCTCTAAATTTCTTATTTTAATATTTGAAGGATCTCTTTGATATTTTTTGATGATTTTATGACTTTGTTTGGCATTCTTTTTTGGTTCCATTCGAATTTGATTTCAAAAAAAAAAAAAAAAAAAAAAATTAATAAAAAATTAATAAATTAGCGAATGAGAATATGACAATAAAAATTAATCATCATAAAAAATTTCATTTAGAGTATCAAGT
>JADGIX010000017.1:0-104802 GCA_027595885.1 Globomyces sp. JEL0801
GTATAACACGATATTGCCTTCAATTACCTAACCAAATAGCATTTCCTTCACTCTTTCCAAACTTTTCCCCACTAGAAGTGGTCACCAATGGAATAGTAATTCCATGAGCCAATTCAAGTACATGTCTAATGATTAAAATAATAAATTACTGTCCAGGATGATTCTCAACCGACAATTTTCGAATCAATTCTAAACCAGCAGTAATATTTCCCCATTGATCTGATCCTCCAATTTGAATCTTACAACCATGATTGGAAAATAAATGCCAAAAATCATAAGCCTAACATATAAATTAAAATTCTCAAACTTGTAATAATTGATAAGTGAATTCTGTAAATGATATCCCATCACCTTCCATTCTTCCTTTAACACTATCTCTTGCTAACTAAAAAAATTATAAAGTTATCATTACCATCGAAGAAACTCTACATTTCCTTCCAATCGTTGATATGAAATCAATTAACGATATTTTGGATAACCATTTGGAATTATCCAAAAAAATGGGTTTTGTACATTGAAAACCTCTTTTATTTGCATATCTTTCAAAATTATTAAATAAATGTGTTAGTTGATGTTGTATCGAATTCGAATTCTGTGATAATACAGATTCATCTAATGCAATTCTTTCCAAAGATTTCCCTGATGCTATTAAATACACATTAAATCAAATAAAGATACGATCTCCAATGGAACCAGTTGCCCCTCCTAATAAAGCAATCACATCATGACCAGTGATTTGAAAATGAAGTAAAGAAATTAAAGCAAGTAAATTTCCTACGTGAAGTGATTGTGCAGTAGGATCAAATCCTGTATAAACACAAGTGGATGATGTTAAAATAGATTCAAGTTTTTTTGAATCTGTAGCTTGAGCTATCAAATTTCGTTGTCGAAGTTGATTCAAAGTACATACATTCCTTGACTTGTATTGATAAAACTTTAGACGTCGAATCCAAATCATAAAAAAATTTTAACCTCAAAGAATGAGTCACTAATGTAGTTGAAATATATATTCTAGGTAGTTATAACAATAGTATATTCAAGTTAGTAAATAATTACATAAAAATATATATTCAAGGTAGTTATAACTAATCAAGGTAGTTGATCATGTCAGATACCTTTATCAATTAATATGGTGTAATAAAACAAAACACATTATATTGATCACTTCTTGTGTGAATGCTCAATAACATGTTTTTTCTGTGATTCCCAAGCATGTTTTTCTAAATAGTTATGTTGTAATTGTTGAATGCTTTCACAAACAATACTAGGATTGGCAATTAAATGAAACAAGATTTCCTTGGGTGCGGTATCAACAAATGTCTTGAGTGGTATTTCGGCTACGACAACAACTGTTGAGGATGCATTGACACTTGTTTGATGAAATGAATGTGGGTCATCTGGATGTAAACCATTAAAGAAATCCTTGTATTTTTCAGGATCCACCACTTCTGGTCCCAAATATTTCAAATCAGTACCGTAATTGGTTAAATTGGGTATTTGAGGGAAACTACATTCAGTTAACAAGTTGAAATACCAATCATCAATTTTCAATTCTTGTGTTTCGAGTTTAATATCCAATATATGATCATGTTCTCCTACATGTTCATGCTCACTATATGGTTTCAATCCATGTTTTGTTTGTAATATTTTGATATTTCTGGTAACGGTACATTCTCCTAACCATTTAATTCAAATAGAATTATGAACCTTCGATAATAAAAAATAGTGATCCCATCATCGTTCCCTCTTTTTGAATCGTTTGTCCTTTTTCATAGGTCAATGTTTTGAAATAGGATATGTGATTCTTTAAAAAACTGAAATTCAGTGGATGTTTGAACAATGGAATATTTCCAATGGATTGAAGAATTTTAAGCATTGCCATTTTTCTCCCTTCTCCATTCAAAAACTATCATCAGCTACACAATGATTACGGTAATATATTCATCTATAGTCAGTTTTGAAGTGATATTTACCTTTATTGACACAGAGTAATTTACAATCAGTAACTGTCGCTGCACTCCATACTCTTAATGCTTTAGAAATTCCCATTGAAGTTTCTCCTAATAAATGGCCTGGATTCACGACTCCTATCTAATCATCATGAGTTATTCATAACATTTATACTTTTAATCTTTGACCTTCTCGACTTCTAAATAATTCTACTTGTCCTGTTAACACAACATAAAGGAATGTAGCCACATGGTTTTCTTTGATCAACAATGTATCCTAATGTTAGTTGACATGACACAAACAGTTGGATATTTTTCAAGATAAAAACTAGAACATAGATAAGTTCGTTCATCATGCGAAAGTTTTTTAAAATCCATCATTCGAAAACAAAGGATATGATCCAAAGTTTCAATAGTATGTTTTGATCTTTGATGAGGTAATTCCATTAATAAATTTTCAACCTATTCATTGATCAATTAACATTCTAATTTACTTGATGAATAAAACTTTCACTGGGATTGATCACACTTTCTTGCATTATTGCAGTGAGTGATGGACTAGTTGTTTTTGGTATCGAAACTAAACTTTCCAATAGTTTTTTAGCAATATTTTTATATCGACTTGATAATCTCATTCCTAATAACGAATTTCGATAAAGTGCTACCCATCTTCTTTGATTGGATAATGTATATGATTTTGTTTTTATCATGGTTTGAACTTGGTTTTGAATGTCTGTCATGGATAAATTCAAACCATCAGGATGATTTGGTTTTGTTATCGATGAATGGGTATCTGTATCACTAACTTGGGATTCATTTGAACTCGATGGTTTGATATTTCCTAATGGAGTTAAATGCTATATTCAATCAATCAATCACATCCAATACCTTTTTATTCGCCAATAATGTGTCAATCAAATGTTTGGAATGATCTTTTGGTTTATCAAATGAACTTTCATGATCCATTAAATGTTTTGATACTTTGACACGTTCACGTTTTCCTTCTATTCCAATTCCATTTGATTTTGTAGTCATATCGGATACTAGAGATTCCTTTTCTCTCATGGCCTTAAAATCGGCAAATGACATGATATTTGAATTTTTTAATCGATCGGATTTAGTTGATTTTGATGATGTTTTAGGTCGATTTGATTTTTGATCTTCATTTGAAAATTCTTTTGTTCTACTTGTTCCAGATCGTGAATATGAATTGGAATTCTTTGGTTTCGTTAAAGGTAATCCATTTTGAATTTCTTTACGTGTAGATGGTAATGATGGTAATCGAATACTTTCTTCTGTTTGCATTCGTTGATTCGGTTCCATTTGTATTTATGAATTTGATAAAATTGTTTTTTTGTCATTGTCTTGATTTTTGTTTACTTGATCCTTGACGTTTGTGACCATGAGACACACCTGGATTAGACATCTTGACGTGATGTATAACCAAGAACGAGACCATTTAACGGTATCAATGAGTCTTGAGACAATATCCAATATCCACTCAATTCATACAACGAAACCTTTTTATGGTTTCAATTACAAATTAAGTATATTAATAACTAATTTTAGAATTTGGCTTTAGTCTAGTACTTTTTCTCTCCATATATCTATCTTGAAGTTGACTAACACTGACTTCTGGTAGACAAGGTAAATCAATCATTTGTTGTAAGATACTAGTTGGTAATAATTTGATGAAATCAGAAATTTGAATCACAGCGATCGTAGCTGATGGAGAACTCACAGATGCTGTAAAATCACAAAACGTATCTTGTTGATCCATAGGTAAAGTACTATAAAATTGTTCTAGTTGTGATGAATCAAATTCCGTAAACTTTTTTAATGGTGGAAACCTATCTGTTTAAAATAAAATGTTTACCATTGACCAATACCGAGTTCTTGAATATCCATTTTAATTTGAATCAACTTTTCTTGGTCAGATGTCAGTTCTTCAATGTAAAGTTTCTTGCCACGAGTTTGTTTGACTGGTATTTGTCGTGTTAACTTGCAAGTTCCTATCGTTAACCTATATAGGGATACCTTCAAGAATCCAATATAAACTGAACGTCTGATGCCTTTCTTTTTGTACCTCTTGACCTTTCTCAAACCGAAATATTTTGAAGTAACCACCAAGTTTGTCCAGACATTGCTTACCTAAATTACTTTGAAACAAGGGAAGTAACTCTAATGATATTCGAATTGTTGATTTGATACTAAATGTTTCTCCTTCTTGTAAAAACTATGACGTTAATCTTTGGAACCCAAACTTTGATATATGGCACTAAAATTAGTTCAAAAAAAGAAACCTTTTGGTATCACCAGGAGAGTACAGTTTTCTAAACATCTTCCATTGTATTGTCTCACTGCATCTGGAACACAAAGTTGTAGTTCTCCAAACATAAAACCTGGATGAATGATATCAAGCTTTTCTTAATTCAAAAAAAAATCATACTGTATATTTCAATTCACCCTTTAGTCGAAATATTTCAATTTGGCCTGAAAATACCAGATAGAATGAAACGCTAGCATGTCCTTCTTTAATGACAATCGAATCTTTTGATATTTTTTGGATTTCAATTAATGAACTGAATAAAATTCGTTCTTTGGCATTGAATTTTCTGAAATCCGGGAAATGTGCACAAAGAATGTTTTCAACTTTCTGATTAGATTCTTTGTTATTCTTATCCAGGATTAGTAATTGTAACTATGAGTTTAGTTACAGTTATAATACATTATCCAATATTGCTCTATTTAAATGAGGATTCGGAGTGTCTTTGGCAGTAGACATTCCTAACCCTGTTTTGGATTGAACGTTTGATATCATCCTATTTGAAATTTTTTTGTATGCATTATGTATGGAATTACCCATGTGGAAAATTCTATACAGGAATAACCAGTTTGTTCTGGCTTTCTTTAACTGGGTACTATCTACTTTGTGCAATCTCTTTCTTTGTTGACTACTTCTAACAGAAGTTTTGGAATTGGTTAGTTTTCCCTACCATTGAGTGTATCAAACTTACTTGAGCCACTAATTCAGGTAGTTTTCCACAAGAGAGTCGCTAAGGAGTTAGTAAAGCTATATACTGAAGTAGATTTTGAATTCTGAGATGGTTTAGTTGATTTTTTGATCTCCGCCAGCTAGAAATAAAATACTTGCATTGATGGTTACTTTATAATCTTCATTCTCGGTTTTAGGCGCGACCAATGGTAAAATGGTGGTTTTCGGAATCTCTTGTTCTGTGGGTTGAATAACTTTGGAATTATCTTCATTTGAAGAACTTGGTGAATTCAGAATTGTCTCTTCCTTTGCAAAGTCCAACGACATAACAGCCTTTGTATTTAAGGCAACAAATTGTAGCATGCTTTCTGAAACATCATTTGTAGAAGTCAATTTTTTAATGATTAGCTTGTTTCTATTCTTCATTGCTTTAATATTTTCTGCTGTAGGCAAAGAGAGACTTTTATCATCATCAAAATCTGTGGTATTAACACTACATTATTAGTTTATCATTTAATTACATATCGCTGTTTTCTATTTTTGTATTAGATCACAAACTTTTACCTGTCTTCTGCTTTCTGGAGATACGCGTTCGGTTGGGCCGTAGTAAACCGCTAGTTCTGTCATTTACATCACTGTCGATTGGGGTGTTATCGTTATTGTAGAACGACTTCCTGGATAATCTAGAGCCGGGTGTCTGAGCATTACCATCTTGTCCTATTAACAATTCTGAAGCAGGTATTTCATCGTTTTGTATTGCTTGTGTGACACTATTTTGTTCTGCTGACTGTTCGCTAATGATACTAAAATTTTCTTTGGTGGTCTTTATTCGATGCAGGTGTGGATATTCCTTTTTAAAACTGGTACTTCCAGATAACATTGACTTTCTACGATTCTCACTCTTCGAGTTGTTTGATTCAATTGCAAGTTTGTTATTGAGTGTCCCATCATCTGTTAATTTTCCAACAAGTATCTGTTGACTTTCCGAATTAGGACCACTTACGAGAACGTTTCTGTCCAGTAAGTCACCTGAAGTCATTGATCGTTTTCTATCGTGAAGGTTTTCATTAGGTGTTTCGTGTACTATCTTATCTAAAATGAATGAAGGTCGACTGAATTTTGGCAATGTCGAGCGGTTATTACGAGATGAATCTTGATCGATAGTGAAATTTTTGAGTAGTCCAGAGTATGTGGTTTCTGGTCTTCCGAATTTAGATTGATCCGGATTAATAGCATTTCTATTTGAATTTAATCCAATATTTTCTTGTTTAATTTGTTCTTTAATTGTTTGAGAAACTTCGGTGATTAAAGTTAACTTTTTAGAATCTTCGGAATTTATTTTCGGTTTTGTCCTTTTGACAGTGATTTGGTCTGGATTTGAGAAACTCAAATTCCTATCATGAGAAGATGTCTGCATGAAGATTAAGAATAGAGAGAAGTCCGATGATAATCACATTGTTTTGTTGACACTCCTAACAAACAATTACTACATCCAATGTATTTGTACAGAAAGAGTCCAACTTAACAACAATCTTAATAATTAGATCGAAAGTGCTTATCCATAAGATATTGGACAAATCTTTTTTAGTCCATTATCTTTTCAACATACTTACCTGATTTAGGCACAAATACCTTTCAAGACCATTTCAAAATACACAAACTTTTAAATTCAAATTAACTTTACAAAAAATACTGTTGTTATGTATTAAGCACTTGTTGGACAACATCCCTTTTGTGATTTTTCCATTGCCGTTGTTGAAGGTAATGATCCTGTAGTTCAGACAGGGGATGAGCTATGACACTTGGTGATATCACCATTAAATAGAGTATATCTCTGGGTATCAATTGTACGAAATCGCAACAAGATATGGTGGCCACCGTACATAGGGAATCAGCAATGATGGTTGTCGGACATAAACTCTGCGGTTTGTCAACTTTTAGACTTGAATAAAAGTCTATATAAGCATCTTTGTGAAGAGTTTCGGGTCCCAAATATTTCATGTTATCAGGTGAATCCGATATAATGGGAAATGCTGGAAACCTACACAAAATAAGCATAAAAACCACTTGCCAATCACCAAGGTTGAGATCCTGAGTTTCAATCTTAATACTTAGTAGCTTCTCATCACTGCTCAGCCGGTTATCATTTAATTGTGCTGACCGAAGCGTTGTCCTGCCCTGAACCGTTTTCGATATAAATGGTACCAATCTGCTTGATTTACAGGTTCCATCAATTAACCAAAATAATTCTGATGCTAATGATCCTTCACTTTGAACTACTTGACCTTTTGTGAACGTAAATAGTTTGAAAAATCGGCCTATTTTTTCAATAAAGTCTTTTCCAATAGTTGAATCAAACAATGGTAAGCTTCCCAAACTTTGTTCAATAGCCTTGGAGGTAATGTGTAATTCACCACCTTGTAAAAACTGTCTCGTCAGATCAATTAAGATTACCTTCAAATATTCGCCTATTTGAATTAACAATATTATTTATACCTTTGTTTATGCATAGCAATTCGGTGTCTGTGATTGTCTTTGCATAGTTAATTCTGGTGACATTTTCTACATTCATTCTCAGATCTCCAAACATAAACCCTGGCTGAATGATATCGAGCTGAATGGTTAGCAGAATCAAGTTACCCTTCGCTTGATGGACTTGTTTATTTCAAATATCTCAACTTGACCAGTAAGTACAAGGTAAAAAAAGCATGATACATGACCTTCTTTCAGCAGTAGGGTATTCTTAAATTAGGTTTCGATTTCATACCTCTACATATCTTTCAATCTGCATAACTGAACAGAAAAAGAAACGTTCATTAAATATAAATTTCTTGAAGTCTGGCATTCTAAAACTCAAAACCTTTTCAATTGTTTGCAAAGTCTGCTTAGATCTTGTTCCAGGAGGATCTTTTAACAAATTTTTAACCTATAATGAGTTATACATCTTGACCACCTGTTGAACAAAACCATCACTTGGATTTATAACCACCTCCTTTAGGACAGTAGAGAATAGGCCACCTTTAGCTTCACTTACTGTTTGAAGAGACTTCAATAAGTTTATAGATATATTTTTGTAAGATGTGGACAATCTGGTACCTAAAAGTTGTATTCGATAAAGAAAAACCCAGTTTGATTTGATTATTGATCGTTCCTCTTCAGTATGTTTGGGGTGTCTTGTGTGAGTTATATGTATTGGTTTTCTATTTGCCGTTTTTAATGTCGCCTTTAGCAGCTCACGTTTCGTGCTTGAGTCCAAGTTTGGATTAGCCAATTGAATACTTAGTCGCCTGGTATTGCTCATTGTTATCGGTTTGTCATTTGGATTAGTCAATTGAATACTCAATCGTCTGGTATTGCCCATCGCTACCGGGTTGTCATTTGGATCAGAAATATTAGGGATCGGAATAATAGATTGCCGACGGCTGTAAATTTTCGTTTCTGTGGGATTTTCTTTGGGAGAAATGGGTCTGACCATTCCAATACTATCATTTGGCTGTAATGATGCACGTCTAATGGCTGGTTTTGGAATAGATGGATTACAAAGCTAGAAAATATTAAACGATAGAACTTACTGCTGATTCTACTTTCTCTAATACTTCCATTAACTCCAATGAATTATCCTAATTAAACATTAATTGAAACGGGAATACCAGACTAGATTTAAATTTTCCTGCAAATGAATTTTTTCTAGAAGAGGCTTTCTCAAATAGAGACGCTTTTGTTTAGAAGAAATTTACCATACGTTGTACATCGGAAAAGTCATTTGAGACCGCCTAAAAGATTGAATATAATTTGTACATACTAATTTGCTAGTACTTTCAAAGTGCTGTGATAAACTTCTGAGGTAAGAGCTGCTGTGCCGCTTTACAAGTGGTGCACCTTAAGTTAATTTGGAGTAAAAGTACTTTGATCAGCTTGGACAGATTTGTCTGGTGAATTTTCTGAATTTGACGGTACATCATCCCTTTTTTTAGCATTCCAATTATCTTTTATGGATCGTTTTCTTGCTAAACTAGGTTGAAAATCTTCTGGAGGTATCGATGACGGAATTGGTTTGGTAGTGATATTGGACAGACCTCCTTTAGAATTTAATTTGGATGATTTATCAGAGATTGGTTTGGTGGTTATAGGTCGGTTAGACTTCACTTCCGAAGCTCTTCGATTTGCAGATATGTAATCTGGTTTTTGATCAATCGGGGATAAATCTGGTTTTTCAACAATTGAGTTAACATCGTGTGTTATACTTCTTACAGAATTTTCATGACTGATAGGGATAGGAAGCTTGAGCTTGACGATATTATCATCTTCCAGGTTATCAACTACCAATTCATTTAATTTCAATTTGTTTAAATTCAGTTCCTTTTCCTTTTGTTTTTTAAATTCGCTGAATGAGATGACATTTGATTGTCGCCTTGTCTTTGGTTGATTATGAGAGGTATCGTTATCAACTCCAAGTGATTGTTTTCTTGACTTTTCATTTACATTTGGAAGTCGTCGTGGTGAAATACTGTTACTATCTGGTGTGTTGGGAATATTATTAATATATGGTAACTGTGATTTTTCACTGACTGGATTGCCAGTAGTTTTTGAAGACTTTGAGTTCTTCGCTTGAGATATCATCCTCGTTTTGGTAATGTTAGGATTATAATACAATGGTGAAGGATACAATCAACCTATCACGTCGATCTCTTCTTTGTTTATCTCTTTGAATTCGATACATTCCAAGAGGTTAAATGGATTTTGCCTCTGTTATTAGGTCAGATGTAATAGGATTATTTTCATCTCTTTTTCCCATCCAATGTTGGATCGTTTTGTTGAATGGTATCAATTCATAGGATTTCCAAGAGGATTAATAGCTGCTAGTTTCTACTCTGGTATAAGGTAATGGAATCTTCTCTGATTATATTTAGTGTGCAATTAATGTTTAGTTTTTGTTGCAATACCCAAAACCATCATCAAAAAAGTATTTATTAAACCAAATCATCCTGCCTCTTGGGATGTTTGTATGGTGTATTACTCGGAATTGTTTCATTTCATCTTGGCAAATAAAGATTGGAAACGAGTTCGAAATCTCTCTCAATTATACGATTTGGTCGAGAGAATTAGGTTTGCTCACCCTCATAATTTATCATAGGATATTTTTTACTGGATCGCATTTGGAAACAGTTCGGCGATTAGCTGATGGTCAAGTTGTTGCTGGAACTTGGATTGTCTCCAAAGGAGATATCTTACCAAACGTTCATTCAGTGGTAAATCATAAACTTGAGTTGATCTTTTAACAGGACTGGGATGAAAGAACAGTTTGCTTTTGGGTTCACGGTAAATTCAAATGACTTTAATTTGTATAAGGTGGAGGTTTTGGATCTGGTACTTCGATTCAAAATTGTACTGCATACAATAAAATCATGCAGCATTATAATAGATTGGCAAAGAATCATGCACAATTATTATTTTTTTGCCCTGATTATCCATTAGCACCAGGTAATTGCGGCATTATTTATCAAAGAGCAAAAACATCCCGTCCAAGTCGAATCAATATTATCTGCATATAGATGGCTAGTAGACCATGTTGGAGTACGAAACATTGTCCTTGGAGGTGACTCTGCAGGAGCAAATTTACAAATATTACTTCATAAACAATTGATTCGTGATCAAACAGCAAATCCATTGTTGATTCTTCCTAAAAGTATGGTTCTAGTATCTCCTTGGCTTGATGTTAGTCTGTCTCATACACCACCTCATATTTTATCATCTCTGGCTACATCATCAGATTTATTGCCGTTTTCAATGCTGGAAACTTGGAGAGACAATGCTACACCTCACGGAGTGAATCCTAGGGACCCTAAAATATCACCGTTTTTCGATCTTTCACCATTTATCATGCCTGTCGATGGCATTCTTTTAATCTATGGCAGCACTGAAATATTTGCTCCAGAAATTGATGACTGGGTCAAATCAATTAGACGAGAAAAAGATGTGCGGTCAAAACTAAAGGTAATTTATTCTTAACAATCTGACTTAATGAAGATTATTCTGGGAGTTGATATGCCACATGTTTTTCCTTTGGTACTTCATTTTCTGCCAGGTTGCGGTAACGCTAAAGCTAATCGGGCTCTATATGAGACGGCTAAGTTTATATTTCAATCCTCCAATGTGTGAAATGTTACAAAGTAAAAATGAATAAATCAAGATGTATCCTTTTTAAAATCTTATCCGTCACTGATAATTGAAATGAATTTATTGTAAAACTACATTCGTTCAGATTTTATTTCGTTGCCAGTAAAGCTTAGTGAAACTCGAATAGAATCCTTTCCAATTGGATTAGATCTTAAAGTTGCACGCTTTATGAATTCACCAGCTCGTATACAAGCTTGATAAGCACCATCATTTAATTCCGCCATCAACAAAAAATCATGAACATGACTCTAATAAATCGTCAACATTATGATACTTACTTGATAAGTCTCTAAAGTGATGCTATCATTGAATTTTGCAACCTTCTTTGAAAACTCAATGATTTCATCATGTAATCTCTCAACTGTACCTGTTTGAATAAACATTGGAATCAAGTTTGTAAGATCTTTTGACCAAATAGGGCTAACATAACCCTCTTTCAAGCATTCATCTTTTGTATAGTATTGTAACCGATTTGGTATTCTTTGATCTTTTGGATGTGGTTTTATGATATCATAAGGTGCATTTGTTTGAAAGCTGGGAAATGAGCTGGTTAAGTCGACCTAAATATTAAATCATAAGTGAATAACCCATGGACATATGAGATACAATGCAGCAGGCTGGACTAGCTTCATGTCTCGTAATACCAAACAGAGAGATATTGCTAACCCGCCGCCCTAATTTGATATCAGTATGAAATTCGCGTCTTACTGCTGAATCCCCAGAAATGACGATGTTATTTGGAGAGTAGCCTTGTTCCAATAGATACAGATATCCGGATACTGCATCAATTAAACCACATGGGTATGGATTTTGAGGAGCGAGACGATATTGAATAGCTAAGTGAGTGAGGAAATGGGAAATAATACCGAATACTTTTGAGTTACTAGTTTTGGATAAGTGATACAGAAGAGTTTTATAGACTTCAATGCTGCCGGTATAGTATCCACCTCCATGAAGATAGTAGATAACGTGATCTTCATCAGCAACTGTCAATGTCTCAGATTGAATCCATTCTCCATAAACTCTTTCATCCGCGTTTTTTGCATGAGGGGCATGATCAGATGGTAATTGAGACAGATAATCAATGACTTTTTGATCTCTTTTAAACTTAGACTTGACAATTTTGCACTTGGATGGAGTAGGAAGTAATGCAATATGTGCAGCCTGTTGTTTTTGTTGAATATTGGAACCGCCAAATTGATCCCAACAAATAGCCTAATAACATTTTAAGTTGATTATAAAATACAGATATAACAGTGATCTGGTAAAGTAAATCCCAATCTTGAATCTTTGGACCAAATATCAAATGGGACAAGATTGCGAGTACAATTCTAGGTAACAGAATTACCCATCTTTTCAGGACAAGATAAGTATATGAGTAGGAATGGTTAGGATATAGGTTATAGAAAGGTTGAGAAGACATTCGGTGAAACTTTTTACAGTCAGGTGTTTGGTATAGATGAGATCAAGACTATTCTCTTTAACTAGGCGGTATCATTCCTGTTTCTCTTTCCCAATTGTTTTTGCCATTAAAGTGTTTAAGAGGTAGTTGTTGGTAGAAAGCCACTGTTTTAGTTCCAATTTCTTTCTTTTATGCAACTCATCAAACTCATAACATTACTAGGATCAGCAGTTTACTCACATTCTTGCACTAGAGAACTGATGCCCGTATGCGCTTCTTTGGATGGCTCTGAAAACAGAACATTTGCAAATAAATGCCTGGCTTTGGCTGAAAATTATACCATTTTGCATACTGGTCGTTGTCCTCCTGCTATTCATGTTCAAAATTGATTCATATTAATAAACCTATGCTTGCTTTCCACTTTTTGTTTAAACATCATCAATAACTTGACCATTTTCAATCTCCCCTACATAAACACCTAACGTTCTTTTGGCTTTTCTCCATGTGATGAACCATGCAATGTCCGTTAGCAAAACTTAATGATGTGGTACTAATAATTTCTTTCATGATCCTGGGTATCCTTCTCCAAGCGTTATTAGTACACACCCAAGCAGATTGCTCCAAAGAGTTTGCGCCAGTGTGTGCTGAATTGAACAATATCCGACTCACTTTTTCTAATGCATGTCTGGCTTTGAAGGAAGGGTATAAAATTGTCAATTCAGAGAAAGGATGCAACAATGACTTGCAAGTATGTGCAGCGATATTTGCACCAGTTTGTGGGAAGAAGGATGGAAAGGATGTTACATTTCCTAATGAATGTGAAATGAAAAACAACAATGCGCAATTAGTTTTCCAGGGAGAATGCAAGACTTTGGAGCCATGTCCTAAAATATATGATCCCGTTTGTGGAAAAAAGGATGGTAAGGAAACGACTTATGCAAACGAATGCGAAATGAAAAATAACAATGCGCAATTAGTTAGTCAAGGTGAATGCAAGACTTTCGAGCCATGTCCCAAAATATATTCTCCTGTGTGTGGAAAGAAAGATGGTAAGGACACCACTTATGCGAATGAGTGTGAAATGAAAAACAACAATGCACAGCTGGTTAGTCAAGGAGAATGCAAAACAAATCCACCTTCATCTGGAGTGATTTTATCGTCTTACGTACCAATACTTCCAGTTCTTGTATTGGTGATGAGTTATCTTTATCTGTATCTTTGAAATAAACTTCGTTGTGTTTCTAAATTTCATTCTCATAATTTTTTTTAACGTTTATTTTTTTTTTAATAATGACAGAACAAACGTATTCACATCGTTCCAGTCAGAAATTGAACAACAAACCATTCAAGTCAAAGCATGCTTCGAAGGGGTCTTTGAAAGCTTTGAATAAAGGAAAAGTTAACAGAAACAGTCAGTCAAAGTCTCTCCCAGACCAACTGAAAAGTAACAAAAAGAACAGGGCAAAGTTGATTCAACAGCAAAAACGACAGTTGATTCAAACAAATGCTAGACTGTTTAGTGGTTTGCATGCCACGCCAAAGTCAGTTGCTATCATCCCTCTTTGTCCTGATGTTGACTCACACGTCACGGTTCAGCAATTATTCAATGCTCAAGAAGATACTTGTGTATTGAATCACGGAGTTGCTATTTTAACAAATGAATCTCACAAACAGAGGATTGCATTCATGCCTTTGAAACGAAATCTAATGGACTGTCTTGATGCATTGAAAGTGGCCGATTTAGTTATATATTTACTTTCTGCAAAAGAAGAGGTAGATGCTTTTGGTGAAAAAATCATGTCTGCAATTAAAGCACAAGGTGTCCCAAACGTCATTTGTATGGTGCAAGTAGGTTTTTGATTGTATATTTGATACGGTAGCATTTATCTGAATTCAACGACAAGAAGAAGCAAGAAATTAGAAAGTCTTTAATGTATTATATGAATCATCATTTTGCACAAGACCAAAAGTTGTTTTCTGTAGAATCTACCCAAGAGTGCGTGAATTGTATTCGTCATATTTCAAGTCAAATGCCATCGGGAATTGTATGGAGAGAAAGATATCCATATATTACTGCTCAGTCCTCAGAATTTGTCCCAAATGAAGATGGGGTAATTCGACTTGAATATTAATTAGTATACAGGAATTTGGCACTTTTAAAGTAACCGGGTACATTCGCGGAAACAATATGTCTGCTAATAGATTGGTTCATATCCCTGAATTTGGTGATTTTCAAGTCAACCGGATTCTATATGCGACAGAGTCTAAACGTGGAGCAGATGTTGCAATGGAGAACGTTTTGCATGAAGCCAACCCTGAATTAAGGGTAATTTTCGAAATTTATATCTTTTAGGAGTCTCTTGTAGATCAAAATGATGTGGATCCAATGGAAGGGGAACAAACTTGGCCAACGGAGGAAGAATTAGCAGAGGCTGATGGTATTCAATAGAATTTAACCCTTTAGAGCGAGTGAAAAACATGGAGCATTTAGAAGATGAGGCACCTTTTGGAGAGACATCAATGAAAAGAAAAGTTCCTGTTGGTACCTCATCATACCAAGCTGCTTGGATATTAGATGATGATGAAAATGGTGAAGAAGTTTCTGATGACGATGAACAAATGCAGCCTGAAGACGACTCGGATATGGACAATGGTGATAGTGAAGGTGAACAGGAAGAGATTGACGTTGATACAAGATCAGTCAAATTTGACGGATTGGATGATGAAGAAAATGCGCTACAGTATGTGTTTTACTAATTTAATTATTCAGGTTAAAGGACTACCTGAAGAGAGTTGAAGAAGAGCGAGATCATCTTCAATTTCCGGATGAAGTGGACACCCCGCAATACATATCGGCTGCCGAACGATTTGCTAGATATAGAGGACTCAAGTCGTTTCGTACATCCCCTTGGGATCCATATGAAAATTTACCTGTCGACTATTCTAGAATCTTTCAATTTAAAAACTTCAAAAGAAGCAAGAAAAGAGCCATCGATTCTCTTGATGATGAAGGCGGTGTTGCTCCCGGAACCAGAGTGACCATTGAAATTGATAGAGTTCCAGCATCAATTCAAGGTATTCATTACTTTCCACTTAAATTCAATAGATCGACCTGAAGATTCTATTCTAAGTGTATTTGGGTTAATGCCATACGAGCATAAGATATCTATTGTCAACTTTAGTCTTAAGCGAACCAGCGAATTTCAAGAGCCAGTGAAATCAAAGGATCCTATGATTTTAATGATTGGATTTCGCCGCTATATTGTGCAGCCTATTTACTCAACATTTACGAGAGGTGGTCCAAACAACGTTCACAAGTTTGAACGCTATTTAACTCACGGAAAAACCTCCATGGCAAGTATTTATGCACCTATTCAATTCGGCCCTGCACCAATTCTGTTATTTAAGTACACCCCAAATGCAAAGTGGACTGAAGGTATCTAAAACGATAGTAGTATCTGATTATTTCTTAGATTCAGCTCCTCCTTTGGTAGCATATGGTTCTTTATTAGATCCTCAACCTTTGCGAATTATTGCCAAGAGAATCGTTCTTACGGGACATCCATTTAAAATCCACAAACGTGGTGCGGTCATTCGATTTATGTTCCATTCGCCAAAGGATGTGGATTATTTCAAACCAATACAATTGCACACTAAGTTTGGGCGTACTGGTCATATCAAGGAGAGTTTGGGAACACATGGATATATGAAGTGTCAATTTGATGCTGGTATCAAACAGCATGATACTGTTTGTATGAATCTTTATAAACGAGTATTCCCCAAATGGACTACTAGAATATATAATTCCAACAATATTGAAGTTGAAGATGAAGAAATGGAAGAGTGATTTTTGAATTCATACGTATTCATATATAATAAAGCTTTTTAAGTTCACGTAATATGATTACTTTTGCCCATCTGATGTGTTACAAAAATAGACTTCATTGAGCGCGTTTTTGCTGAAAGATGAGTCAAGACAAACCAAAGCAATATCCATATTTCACACCAGAGCAAGTATCCTTACACAATTCACCAGAAGATTGTTGGCTATCTTGGTTAGGGTGTGTTTACGATTTGACCGATTTAGTTGCAAAACATGATGGTAATCAGATTGTACATTTAATACGACTGCACATTAGGTAGTCCAAAACTAACACCAATCTTGGCAAACGCAGGTCAAGACATTTCACATTGGTTTGATTCAAAAACAGGAGAGGTAAAAGGTTAGGTTATTTACGATAGTTAAAAACACAAATACATTTATTAAGTGGAATAGAAACCACCTCAACACCAATTGGAAAGTTTTTAGACGTCGGTCCACATTTGCCAAGAACTGATTGGACAATTCCAAACGATTTTGTACCATGGTGGAAAGACCAACGACGATGTTTAGGGTATCTTTCCGCGAAGACTAGAAAGATTCGGATCGTAAATACACTGACTAAAGACGAGCATATACTTGAAGTAAACTGAAGCATTTAACGGTGTAGGTTTGCTCTGAAGATACATTGTCCGCTATCCAAGACCGATACAACGCAATTAACGCTCACGCCAAAGGCTATATGTGGAAGAGACTTTCTGTCTTATTGGATATGTCATTGACTTTGGCAGAAAATGGAATGAAAGATGAGGATGAGATATTTGATCAATTGGGAATGAATTCTGATCAATGGCTACCTGTTATACATCTATACTTTAGGTAAGATATTTTGTTGTTTATATAAGTGATGATTTGACTGTTGCTTAACTGGAGCTCTCAGAAACTGATAGGCTTCAATAAACTTTTGTTCCATTGACATGAGCTTTATTTTATATCTCAAATATTATAATCCAATTGATTACGCCAGTGCAGATTGGCCTGGTACTTCTATTTTGTTCTGCTTTTTACATCCCCCCTACTTTTCGTCTCCATTT
Organism: Globomyces sp. JEL0801; assembly: GCA_027595885.1. NCBI lineage: Eukaryota > Fungi > Chytridiomycota > Chytridiomycetes > Rhizophydiales > Globomycetaceae > Globomyces > Globomyces sp. JEL0801. The sequence goes on from JADGIX010000017.1 coordinate 17,438, forward strand.
TGCTTCTGATATCTGTGGCCATTTTGAACTTTGAGATCATGCTCTTCTTTTTGAACGAGCTTGCAGCTGATGATTTGCTCAAACAAAATCCCTTGATGCCTTCAAATATTGACGGATATATAAATACCAGTACCGCTTTTACACATCCATTTATACCCGCCAAGCATTTATTGACAATTGATCCATTTTTGGTAGGGTATTTCTTAGTGAATGACATTCCAATAACCAGGATCCCCATTCCTACAATAACTAATAGAAACATGATTGAAATTCCAACTACGATCTTTATACATTCAGATTTTATAATATCCTTGTTGGCTGAAGATATTTTTGTGTACTGTTTATACATTAAAATAGTAATGAATGTTGATTGTGCAAGAATATAAATCCCAACACCTCCATACCATGCTAACGCTCCATAGTATCCCCACTAGTGATTAGTTTTCAATTAAAGCGTTACAAGTAACAAAAAGTTCCGAAACCCACCTGTAATGAATGGCAGGCCATCGAATATCCTATCTACACATAAATTTGAAACAATTTACATCCTCCTGTAGTGACCACATAGATTATCACACATTTCCGAAATATTGATATGATTTTAGGTGAAACGGGAAGAATCACTTGTAGTAACCTATAAAGTTCAATCAAAAACAAGACTCTTTTGGTAGTTCTAGTTCGCAAAGGTATATGATAGAGATTTCATACGTACCGTAAAATTTCCAGCTCTGCTAAGACGCTAAAAGTTACCCCAATGTAATCACATAATCCTCCAAAGTATGTAGCAATTATGTTATTATCATCCAGCAATTGTGGTATCTTAGCGCATAAGGCCATAAAAAAGAATGCATCTAAACCAGCAAGGTAAAACTGATATAGTTTTCTAGTCGAATTATTAGTCAATTCCTGTAGACAGAAGAGCAGATAAACCAATAACAACACTAAAGAAACAACCAGTCCTCCTATTGTAACTTTTAGTATCATGTCAGTGGTAGCGTCGCTGATATCCATTTCTACAGTTCTATTCTGTAAAAGTAATAATAATAGGTTGATATTGTAGACGCGTTTTTTTGTAGTCAGATTATAAACTATCAAGTCCAATATTATATCAGATATTAATCTATTCAAATATTATTAAATTATGATCAATATTTATTGAATGATTTCACTTCATTTGGTAAATCCCCGTTTGATTTTACTTTCTTTCTTTTTGCTGGACATAACGATACTGCTTTTGCTTAAGCAAAATCCTTTAATATTTTCAAATACAGTTGGATATATAAAAGCTATGAATGCCTTTATACAAGCATTGATACTGGCTAAATACCTACCAATAGTTGCTGTGTTAGTTTTGGTTGACTTCTCCATTGTATTTCCGAACATCATAATCACCATACCAAAAAGAAACAAGATAAGCATTGAAAATAATCCAACCCAAACTTTTATACATTGAATTCTGATAACATCCCGTTTAGCCATTGCAATTTTGCTATATTGCCTATACATCATGTATGTGACATAAGCTGATTGTATCAGCACATAAAATCCCACACCTCCATACCATGCATATGCCCCCCAAGCGTTCCACTAAAGTCAGAACTGGATACATTACTTTCCGAAGAAAATTAGAGTATTGGTCCGTTACCAGTGGCAGCCAGCTTATCAAACGATCTTATTTTGGTTAGGCATGATAATCTTACATCCACCTGTTGCGAAGCTGTAGATTAATGCAAATATCTGGAATGCAAATATCTGTCGCAGTGAAAATGGCAGAATGACTTGTAACAGTCTGGAATATTAGAGATTAAAACCCATCAATCCTTACCTTAAAATTTCCGTTTCTGCCAACACAGAAAATGTTATTGCGACAAAATCAGCTATTTGAGAAACTAGATCCAGAGCATCAATTTTGTCCGAAATTATAAGATTGATTAATTTTGCTGCAACTGCTATTAAAAAAAAGAGCTGAAGTCCAATCGCGAAGAACTGATATCGATGACGATTAGATACCGTAAAATTATTGCATTCCCTTATAACAAACAAAATTAATCCCAATGAGCTAAGTGATAATCCACTAATAGTTGCAAAATAAAATATTCTTGTCGTATTATCACTGAAATCCATCAAAGGGGAAGCTTTTTTTCGCGTTTGACATTTCACAAAGATTAGAAAAAGTGTAAAGCTGCATGATACTGGACTCAATTCTTGATTAGATAAATGTTCAAGGCAGTTTTATTCAAGTATAAACACCAAATATGCTGGATGCTTTGGAGGTTTTCAGATTGTGACATTCTCCCTTCCACTTCAGTTCCGCACCATCAACTTTTAGTTTGCATTCATTTTCATAAGTGTGTTCAACTCCTGCTATAAGTCCACATACTGGATCAAAAACGGAAGAACAGAATTGATCTTTGCATGGATGGTTAAAGTCTATCACATTATATCCTTCATTTATAGCGAGACATTCATTTCCAAAGGTTTTTTGGAGGTTGTTCAATTCAGCACAAACAGGTCTCCAATCTTGTGAGCAAAATAACTTAATTGTCAAAGTGGGAGATGTTAGAACCAACAGAGATAGAATTCCTTGCATTTGAGAATCTTAAGGAAAAGAGCCATATCAGTCAGTGCGTTGACATTGACATGCGACTACTAGTTTCAATACTGCAACACCAAAACGCTCAATTACCAAAACAAAACAAATAATTAAAATGAGTTCCAATACGGTTTATAACTTAGACGAAGGGACACGCTTGTCATCTAGCTCCTTATATAGCCCATCCAAGATACTTCTATACTTACTCACCGCTTCAGGTCGTTTCATTTTCATAGTTGGAGTTAACAAGCCAGATTCTGTTGAGAACATCTCTGGCTCAAGATGAATGGCTTTTAAGAATTCAAACCCACGAACTTTATCCGCTTTACCGTAGGCAGTAAGGTCTTTAAAAATGGCAGCCTTAAATTTCGGGTTTTCGCACAATTTCACCAAGAGTGGGGATGGTGGGGCACCGGGTGTTGCAGGGGGTGGGATTGGAGTATTTGCAGGAAGTAGACCCTCCTTGATTGCATAACCGATACTGAAGTCTTGATCAGGGACTATCACCCCAACTAATTCGGCCTGAAGTGAATCACCATGAACGTAAATTTGGGCGACAAATGGACTTTTTAGGTAAATATTTTCCAACTAATAATCAATAAAAATGATCGTTACTTTTTCTGGAGCAACGTACTCTCCTTGTGCCAATTTGAAGATATTTTTCTTTCTATCAACAATTGATACATGTCCTTGTGCGTCAATAGTACCAATATCGCCCGTTTTCAGCCACCCATCTTCAGTGATAGTTTCTGCTGTTTTAGCCTTATCTTTGTAATAGCCTTTGAAAACACCATTTCCTCTTAACCAAATTTCTCCCTAACTTCAGCTTGTACAGTGAATACCTTTAAGTCTTTTGCAAAATAGTTCATTTCAGGCACAGACACAAGTTTTACTTCGGTACTATAATAAATCATATAATTTCAGTTACTTTGGGGTTACAATTCCGACATTATTGGTTGAAAAATCATTCTTCCAAGATACAGTAGAGCCACCACAGGATTCAGTCTGACCATATGCTTCAATCACTTGACCTCCAGTTATGACTCGCAAAAAGTTTAATGTATTGGAGGAGATAGGGGCAGAAGCCGTGATGATTAGCTTTACTCGGCCACCCAATACAGCCTTAACTTTGTTAAACACTAAAGGGTCCCAGATGCTATGATTTAGGCTACCATCTTGTTTCAAATAATGTAGCTTTGCATCCAAAGCCCTAGTAAAGAGTGCTGCTTTCACAGTAGAACCTGAATGCAGAGCTCCTTGAATAATTTTATCGTAAATTCGGTTCAGCAATCTAGGTACCGATGCGAAAACTGTTGGTCTCAAAACTCCAATATCTTCAATCAGTAAAGTGACTACCGTTAAAGTGCAGTTAGTATACCATCTCCTCTGAAAAAACCAGCAGAACCACCAACCATAGTGATACCAAGAATATTGACTCTTTCAAATATATGAGCCAGAGGGAGGTAGGAAATGTGAACTTCTTTGTCGTCAAAACCAGTTATTAAAGAAAGACCTCGTAAGGTGGAGATCATATTTGAATGTGTCAACATTGCTGCTTTGGGGTTACCGGTAGTGCCTGAAAAATCAATCAAAGTATAAGAAATGTTTAAATGTTCATCGCGATAAAGAAGGCCAAGAAGAATTACTAACCTGAAGTATAAGATAGACAAAGTAAGTCTTCTGGTCCAGGCATCCTTACTGCCACTGGAAATTTCTTTCCCAATTCCAGCACTTCAGAGAAAGAAACAACATGAACTCCAATTTGTGCACCCCATTTCTTAAATATTGGTAAGTTGCTTGGTTGATCTTTGAATAATGACTCCATTACTATAACCACTTTCAGATATGGGCACTTTGGTGACAATTCTAAAACAGCAGCAACCTTATCAGAGCTGGTAACCAAAATAGGAACTTCAGCATGGTTCAAAATGAACTCCGATGTTTCTGGTCCGAGGGTGTCATATAGGGCAACATTAGGGATACTATAAGCACCAGCCCCTAAATCCGATACAATCCATTCGTATCGATTCAATGCAAAGATTCCTATAAACCATTGTGCTGCCTTTTCAGTCACATATTTGTTATATAAGTTGATGAGACCAGCCCCAAAATTTAAACGATCTTCATTGAACTAATTTTCAGATAAAGATGGAAGATACCTGACCGTAAGTTTTCCATTGGTAGTCAGACCAAACCACTTGACCCTTATTGAGGGACGGAAAGCGTGTACCCAGAAAAGGATTATTTGGAAACGCCTTGACAGAATACATAAACAGATCTTGGACAGTTTTCGAATGAGGAAAGAACTTAACGATTTCCTGAGGAGATAGAGCAGTTCTGTAAACTGCAGTTTCGTCCTTGTTTGTAGATTGAATAGCCGGTACAGCCTTTGACTTAAAGGCCTTCAATTCGTCTTCCGAATACTGCAAAACTTGAAGATGAGGGTGTAAAGTAGGCATAAAAGAGAAAGATGGTGGAAAGGTTTCTCAGATGAAAATCACATGAATGTTCATCATGTGTCAACAACTGACAGTCTATTACACCGCAGTCTTCAACTTTAGCAAGTTGGATCTATGCTGTTCTGGAAGAAGCCGGATGTAGAACTTAGGATCCAACCGAAACCGCTAAATACAATACTTACCTCAATGTTTTTCAAAGTGAAAACAACAATATTCTTATATCCTTGAATTTAAGAATGATGTAAATAATTTCGTTGTTCATTTATTGGGGTATTGGTCATGGGCGAGCTACACCATTTTGTTTCTCCTGTACCATCCCAGTTCATGTGGCATTTTTATCACTAACCTATATCCTTAGCTATGACAAACAAAATACTGAATTCAAACAACTTAGAGAAAGTGTAATAGGATTACGAAGTCAACCATTATGCGTAACACTATTGTCGTTTAGCATTACTGCCCCTTGGAAAACCATCCCCATTAACAAATACCAAACACGTACCAATACATTATTGATCTGCAATATTGATTCATTATCTGCTGTTTCACCAACCATTCAACAATACACCCAATAATATACCAACTAAAAAATTACCATGATATGGGTCGTTTGAACGTGCTGGAATATAATTGTGAACGGTGTGATTTATATTAGATTCGTATAAAGACAGTAAAGAAATCTACTCCCCCAAACCAAGAATTTGCTTCAACAGTTTTTTACTTAATCACTGACAAGTATGAAAAAACAAATTCATCACTCTTTTATTAAAGGGAAAAAAGGTGAAGGTCATCCATGACAATCATTTAATAAGAATCCCTTTGCGTACCTACATATATGAGTACTGGAATTAGTGTTCATTTTCGGACGAAAGTGAAAGACATGCGCCGAATTGTCCTTAAAGACACTTGGAGCAGAAATGTATTCGTCGTAAGCAATGTGGCGGGGAGAATTAATGGTTTGGAGCTTTACATTTTGGAACGGACACGGCTTTATGGTTTTTCTTTTAGAAGAAATTTCCAACGACCATATACTTACTCCTCTTTGTATTGAATTGTTTGAAGGGAATGGCGAAAACCAAAACTTCATGGATGATGGTGCTTCATCTCACGACGCGAACAAAATTATTGAATATTTTGCAGGGTTGGGGATTCAAAGACTGTACTAGCCTCCAAATAGTCCTGATATGAACCCAATTGAGCATATCTGGGCCCGATTGATCCTGTGCCAAAGGACTTAGAAGAAGCAGAAATTGCAGTCAAAAATTTCTATCAAACCATTGAAATTGCCTAAAGAGGCGGAATTTTCTTCTATATTCATGAGAACCTCTGCTTTAAAGTTTCGGAATTTAAGAGCATTTTTCAACTAGTTATCTTTGTGCAATCGGGACAATTAAAATAGCCTTCAGAAGCTTAATTTTAATAAATCAAAGTGTGTAATAACCAGTAGAGTGTAGAGTTCAATATAAACAATGGCTATTAACAATTTGAATTTCAATTTATATATCTTCATCGAAACTTTGAAGAATATCTTACTTTTTGTCTTCTTTATAGATATATCGTTCAAATTTTTTTAACACAGCTACTGCCTTTTGTCGCCTTTCGTTCAAGTTAAAATGGGCATGATTTCTGCTGTGATATCTACTATACAAAAAAAAACAATCCACCACTATTGAACACTTTTTTGAGATAGAAAGTGTGTAGATTTCTAGTGTAACGACGCCCACTAAAAAATTTGCTCTTAATGAAGTGAAAAAATCTGAAATGAGCAAACTTTTTTCATGGTTACGTAGAATTACGTGTAGCCAATTAAAATCTAGCATGAATTGAAGCCTTCATTATGACAAATCCATTTGCAAGAACAGGAGTCGCTAAATGTTTATTTCAATCACCGCATACAATGGAAAATTATAAAAACACTTCAATTTTTGATAAAAACACTTAAATGCACTTCAATAACTCTAAGGGTTTACTTTACCTAAGTGTTACAACTAATAAATGTTTTACTTTTACTTACATTTATAAACCAACGAATTCATGCAAGCAGAAACCTTTCAAGCACAATCCAAAGAAGAATTAATAAAACTATAAGGAAAAGAATGTGATCATTCACAATCAATGGCATTTGCATGACCCTTCACCATTGTGATAGAGGTGGTCAATGAAATCAAATCAAATTCTTAGTCCTGCCGAAAGAGTAGACGACTTTTGTAGACGTTTGAAAGAGCGTGCTACTCGCCCAGATATCTCTATTGTTCTCTCAAGGGTGATAAATGGCAATCGAACAGTCCGAAACGTAAGGGAGTTTCCTGTCAAATCCAGACAATGCAATTGAAAATCCACTGCCTATGGTAAAGAGACTTGGACGTCCAGGAGGAGCTAAAAACAAGTCTCAGTTTGAGATTGTAGAAGGACGAAAATGCAGTAAATTTAAATATTCTGGCCATAATGCTCGTACTTGCAATAAAATGTAATTTTATTCATTGAACTAATTGAATTGAAATAACCCTCAGATAACTGTTAGGGTTTTTGAAGTGCTTTTAGTGAAAATTGAAGTGGTTTTAGAATTTTCCTAAATTATTTGGTGATAATATTTTAAATAAGACAAGTGATTTACAAAAGAAAATTTTAAAGATAGAGTAAATGGTACTTCGAAAATGTGGAGCAAAAGAAATTAAAAACAGAGCATAAAGTCTAAATAAAACAATAAACAGCCATTCTTTCAGTTAAAAATAAAACTGAGAAAATTCTTCAGTATTATATACAATGAACTACAGTTCAACAAATTGAATTGGAACTCACTGGCATCCACAATAGATTGCTGGACTGGTATGGTTTGTTGAATCTTACGGTGAAGATTTTTGATGTGCAACTTTATGGATTTTCCTTTTACGTGTTAGAAGCCCTTTTTGGAAGTCTTCCTTTCATAGAAATTAACGAATGAAATAAGAAGGTTGATGACCCTTCTATAGCAGTATAGTTCAAAACTTTAAATTTTGAAAATCATTATTGAGCCAAAAAGGTATTTGAAAAAAACCCAACTGGTCACAAACTTTAACTTCATATTAAGGAGATTTTGATATAAACAGAAACGAAAAAAAAATCTTAAGTTTTAGAATGTCGACCTCGGTACTCGCAACCATCGTTGTCGGTGGCTAGAGCCGGTGAGCCACACTTTTTTCGATATATATATGAATATCAAGTAGACTTGTGGATTTATCATGACAGCCCTGGCACAATCCAAAATAATCACGGTGATTGCATCATAACTAATCTGCTGCTTCTTTGAATTTGAGTCCACGTTTGAGTTGTGGATGAACTCCACGTTTTGCCGGTTGGACCATCTGAAGTTCTTTTTGTAATAAAGACAGAGTCAATATAAATTAGTCGCCTATTTAACTTCTCTGAACATACTGAGATCAATTCGTTTTGAATTTTCGGTTCGACCGCTTTTAACAGCCTTTTGTTGCAATTTTTCCTTCTTTTTCTTTTTTCCTATCTTCTTTTTTTCGCGCACAATGTTTTTTGAAACTTGTAAACACTTTATCACCACATGGCTATAAGAAATGACTGATGTTGGGAACCATGAAACATGCATGTACATGTTCTTCCAAATGCACTATTGTTTGAAGGTCATGGTGCAAATTTAGGTAATCCGGCAGCAAGAATAATGCTGTACTAGAACAAACGAGCCGTTTTCTAACCACAAAAGTATCTATAAGTGGTTCAAGTGTACTTGTAACCAATGGTTGGTTAGAAAAATAACACAATCTCCGTACGTTTTTAAGGGTAAGCTTCTTATTATTACATAAGACAACATTACAATATCGTTGGACATCGAAATTACAAAAACATGTATCAACATTTCTCTCTTACGCTTTCTTTAAGAGGCTTCTTTCGAAGCAACCAGTTTTTTGTTGATAAATTTACCATCGACTCTGAGTCGAATTTCGTCCACATTTACGAACGGTCAATCTCGTTTCCATGCGTCTCTAACCACTTTGGGCACTTCTTTACCCACTGTCTAATATCACCGACAATATCCTGATCAAGTTTTTTTGCTAGTTCGGAATGAGATGTCATAGCCTATGCTTCCATGAAATTCGAACCACGCATTTCTTGTAAGATAGACAAGCTTAGCTAATTCGATAGTTTGACCCTTACTTAATGGTTTTTGAAAATATCTGAAACCAAGGAGTATCTTTACTAGCACTAATTACTTCAAACGGTTACTGCCATGAGATTTTTTAGACCACCTGGTCGACTATGAGTTACCAAGTTCAGTTTAGTAGTTTTCCTATTAACTTGCACTAACTATATATGCATTACTTTTTAAATCTCCCAAATGAAAAGATTGGATATTTACTTGACACACCACCTTAGTGTGTAGATTGTTGGATCGCAAAGGATAAAGATACTGGATTATTTAGACAGGCAAAACTGGCTAGTGCGGTGGTATTGTATATGTAAAAACATTTGTTTTTTGATGAAGCCAAAAACTATTTAGGGAACATTTTCATTTAGATATTAGTACTTCGTCCATTCCAGAATTCCCACTAACACTGGTATTAAATATGAAACTTAAACGAAGGTAATACAGATTCGTACTTCCAACTTGGTTGAATGTACCAAAGAGTTATTTCAATACAATGGTACCATTCTCAATTGATGTTTTTACATGAGGTAACATTTAATTACAAAGGTATGCTTCACACCACAGGTTGGGTTGGTGTATAATTCAAAGTCATTTCTTGTTGCAAAATTTCATTCGATCTTGTTCATTCCAATAAAGTAGTAGCGGCTCCCTTTCTAAATTACTATAAGCAATCCTCTATAGTAGTTGATCAATTTTAAGCTCTATTTAGGATTTTCCAAATCGATTAAATCTACTATGTATTCATTGCTATTATATTCCAACCATAATTTTTGACTTAATTCCAATAAGGTTCCAAATTGAATAAATAAGGGGGTATTAACGAACGAACTTTGATTCTGTTGAATTAAAAAAACAAAGAAAATATGTGAATTGAATGGTTGTTTTCAATCAGGACAAATATTTGGTAAGACTAAAGCAGGTAACATATACTCTATTCAACAAGTCATTATCATTATTTAATTCACTATACGTCTTATGCTGACATGGAATGGAAATTGATTGCTGCCATCCCACATGTTATTGGTATTATTAATAAAACGTCGATAAAATTGAAAGATTTAAGTAGAATGGTATTCACATAAAGAATTTCTAGATCATGAGAAACCATTTATGCTTAATTAATTACAGCTGGGTCTCAAAATAGTAAATATGTTTTTAATAAACCAAAATATGGGAAACTTATTGGTTCTACGAATCCGAAAAATGATTATTTTTAGCTGATGTTCGGTACCAATTATTGAAACACATACTTTATTACTTTGGCGGACCTCCCTTTGTCGTTCAATCTCTTTCGTTATATGTCTATTTGATTATGTGCTTTTTTTATTAAATGATAATTCAATGCCGTTGAGTCCCAAAAAATTAGTTATTCTGGAAATTTAATTGAATTGTCAGCTCTATTTTTAGATTATCTTATGTATTTATTTCAAAATTTGTTCTATCATGCTCAATTCCAAAGCTGTTTTCTACCAGGGTGCTTGCCCTTTGGTACAAGTAAAATGTTTTGGATAAATTCTACAGCGTAAACTGAATAAGTAACTAAGTTCTAATTTGGGTGAGTTTCTATTGTTGGATTGTAGGTTATTGGCTGATTGCGTTTCTATTCGAACTTTTGAAAAATTAATTGAACCTGGTTCTATTAACAGAAGATCATAAAAAATATTATGGCTGGAACAACTACTTTTCATACAAGTAGGAAGAAAATTCTATAACCACTTCAATTTTCACTAAAAACACTTCAATTATAAAGACACTTCAATAACCCTAACGGTTTCCTAAGGGTTTTACAAGCCAACGAATTTATGCAAGCAGAAACCTATCAAGCACAATCCAAAGAGAATTAATCAAACAATTGAAGTTGTTTTATAAGAAAAGAATGTGTTTCTGGCAATCAAAAACAGCAAGAATAGATAAGTCATATTAAAGTGTGATAGAAGTGGTATGGCTGTTGAGCGTAATCCTAGAGTTTCTCGTAAACGAAATACGTCAAGTAGATTTTCAATTGTACAATGCAATTGAAAATCCCCTGGCTATAGTAAAGTAACGTGGACGTCCATTTCTCAAGAATACGTATTTTCCTCACATTGTAAACGAAATTATTAATATTCCAAACGGTTATTGTGGTTTGCAAGGTTGTATCATGTAAGTATACCTAGCCTAATAAAATAGAAAAAGCCTACTTTATTTCTTGATGAACCCAAACAACTCTTTTTTGAACTATTTGTGCTTCTTCTATCTTTAGAATTCTCACCAATGCTGGTCTAACATATAAGGTACTTGAATGCAAATTTGTAAGAGAATTAAACTGCAGTTTTGTTTGGCTTAAGATCAATGATTGATTTTGTTGTTGAGTTAAGAACTTCTTGAGATAAGGGTAACACTGATTGAATAAGAACTCTCTTTCCATATCTTCCATGTCGTTTGTCATGCTATTCAAAATGCGCTCTTCAATGTACACATATTTTGAAGCCACATATTTGCAACGAAGCACGAGTTGACTCTATTTTTTTTTGAAAGGAAGAAACAAGCTTCTGGCCAGTAACAAAAATATGGTAGTTATGTGCAAAACTTGGTTGAATAATGAGATGTGTAGGTTATTTTACTTCTTAAATATTGAAAATGATCATCTCTTTTTGAAAAATCAATTGTGTTCTACTATAGCACCAGATTATTTCACAATTTCTCACTGGATGTCGATTTTTCTTGTGATAGCGAGTGATGAATGTTGAATTTGAACATCATAAAACCGGCAATCATATAATCTGTATGCATATATATCTTCTATTTAGGGAGAGCTACTTCATGACGTGTGTCAAGAAAGTCTTTCCGTTTCCGAACACCTGATACCGAAAATAGGTAAGACTCATTTTGAAATTCTTGTTAAAATGAAGCATAGAGTACTAAACTATGTTTTGTGATGATAGTAACATGACTGTCTTCTCAAGAACCAACCAACGCAGTAGGAAGTCAGGCGAAAAATTCCCCAGATTAAAAAATAATTTGGGAAAACATAATTTAATAAAAACGGTAAACATATATCGGTCCAGTATTCTATCAATCACTTGAAGTTCGGTTTTGAAAGTTCGTTTTGGAACTTCTCCTCGAAAAAGGTTCGTTGAACACTGGGTAGGAGACGACAGAAAACTTCCCTTTTGGTCACTCTCAACAGTCTTCCAATACTTTTCAGTTTTTGAAAATGATAGACATGAATAACTACTAGGAATTCTGCATTTTAAAGGTATGTACGATCTAAAAAGAGTAAGAATAATTTTTGACAACTATTCTGCTTCTAACCAAGATTGGATAGTTTTGAGAATATTCCATTAATGGTTCTTGAGAAATCTGCACCTCCATAAAATGTCAACAGTAGTCAACTATGTGTAAGTGGCGACCGAAACTGTTCGCGATAGAGGAAAAACCTCTTGGTATTGATGACGAACCTTTCGTTAATGAACCAAGAACAGAAATTTAAATCCGTTTTATAACGTTATAGAAGTCCCAATCTTCCTGATACAAAAAAACCTAAAACGGACTCACTCGGAACAAGCAGACCTAAAGTTCTACCAGACATCTTGGAAAGCTTGGTTTTGTTGCACTGCACTGCATACTTCAACAAATTTTCCATTCTATTACCAACATCTTTCAATGGCAACTGAACAGATAACTTTTGTGCATTTTATTTGCTCCGTTCAAGTCATTCAGTATCTGATTTACATTCCAATGACTCATCAACTAGATTGTATTGATACCATACAAACAGAAGAGTATGTTATAATATCAGTAGAAATATGGGTAGCCAAATTTCCAATTTCCGTTCAGATACTATTACCTAATTCCAGTCCATAAATCGATATGCTTAGCTAATTATTTTTGGACTGATGATTGTCTGTAACAATGTTGAGAGATACGTAGAATATGAATTTATTGGCTGATTACTTTCTCCAAATAAGCAGGGTTAAGGAATAACCCTTTTCGATCCAGTTCAAAAACAGTTTTGGATGACTGAAGTCTTACCACTTCCGGTTTTAAAAATTGTAATAAATTGGATGTGTTTTTGGATTTTAGATTCTTTATAGGATCTAAAAGTTTTAAAGTATGAATGGGGTGAGTAGTTATTGTGTTTCCAAAAAGTCTACTGTTAACCAGTTGAATTGAATCTTTGTTGATGACTGATAATTCTCGTATAGCAAATTTAGCTTTATGGTGAACCAATCCAAAGATGATTAATCCAAATAGATTTCCGACAGCAATGGCACCTTTTAAATAATTCCTCATTTCATTGTGTTTTTCAGTTGATAAAGTCCTTTTTTCCAAGTCCTTTAAATAATCATCTAATGAATTCACAGCTAGCCAACCGGTAGAAATAAATAAGATATTATGAAATATTCCAATACCATAAAGCCTATATGATTAGATTGATAAGATTACAATTTCCAATGTGGTTTATTATCATGATTGTATAAAGTGACTTTATTTGAATCAGCGTGAAGCGAGTACTTTGGTCTTACAGATTCAAATACTGGTTTAATTCTATGTAAACCAGAACTAGCTCTGATTTGAGAGAACATTTTTAAAAGAGACAAAAAAAAGAAAAAAATTACGGTAAGAGTATCTAATGAATAATAATAGTAATGAGATGTTTCTGATAACAATCTATTATCGTCTAATTGAATGTTCTAGTATTCACTAATTGAATGTTCTAGTATTCACTAATTGAATGTTCTAGTATTCACTAATTGAATGAATGAGTCAAAATGATTTTAGTTAGGGTTAGGGTTAATTGTTTTGAATTTTGAATTTTTTTGATTTTACCAATTTCATCAAAATGTCAATTCGTCGCATTACTTCAATTTTTTTAAAATCAAACAAATTTTCAACTTGTAAACCTGCTTTCTCTGGTATCATTTTTATTACTCATTCCAAAGCCGCTCCTATTAAATCTAATACAGATTCAAAAGTAGTGTTGGATGAAAATATGCCCGGATTTAGAGAAGAAGGTGTATTAGGTACTAACTACGAATTAGCTACCGGTGCTCGTCGTCATGAATTCTTAGCTGAATTAAGAGGTGAAGAAGCTTGGGAAGATATGAGACCTTTAATCATCTCCAAATTAGGAACAAAAGCTGACCCTATCGTGGTCTCTGGTGTAGATTCTGAATTATATATGGGTTGCACTGGTACATATCATTCCATTTTTAAAATTTTTTTTTTAGGATTCCCTGCTGATTCTCACCCAATCACCTTTTTAACACTTCGTGAACATGCTGATGGACTTTTTGATCGTTGTGCTGAATGTGGAAGTGTTTACAAGGTTTGAATTGAAATTTATTAATGAATATATAGTACACACAACGTAAAGAAGACCATCACCATTAGAGACTAATAAATTCAGTCTTCTTATTATTTGTGGATAATTTATTGATTTTTATTTGGAATTGATTTGTTTTATGGATGGTCAAATAAGTAATATGGATAAGTTATAAGAGTTCATCATAAGAGACCATTGAATAATATTGATAGTTTAATCATTCCCATACTCTATCCACTCCATTTACTAACTTTCTATTAAACGCTATAACAAACATTATCCAAGTCAGAACATATGAATTAATCAATTAACATAACTGACACTATACATTACTAAAACATTGCAATCATTCTCTTTGAGTTGCTCTCATCCATTCCTTCAAAATTTAATTTTTTCTAATTTTATTGCATGGTTAAACACTCTTTCATTACTTTTGCTTTATCTATTCTCTCCTTTGTAGCTGCTTCTACTTTCTCAATAACAATCCAAAGATACTCTACTGAATGCTTTTATGAACAGTTAACTCATGGTGATAGGTATATTAGTCTTCTTAACACTCCAGATTAGAAGTCTCTTATGAAGTTATCAAATCAACTTCTGAATATGAAATCGATTATGCAGTATAATCACATCACTTTCTAATTTTAATTAGATCACAAATCCTGATGGTTCAATGTTGCATTCTGTAGATAAACATAGAGACGCTGCTTTTGGTTTCTATGCTGGTTCTACTGGACAACACCAAATGTGCTTTTATAATCAAAATTCACCTGCTGAAAAAGTGATTTCATTCTCTTTTCTTGGTCCAGATGATTTAGCACATTTGAAAGCTCCAGATGGTTCAAATGGTAAACCTTTTAGGATTTTAATTCTTTGACAGAAGAAGAAGTTGCACTGGGAAAAGATTTACAATCATTATCAAACGAAATTCGATTTATGAAAGATGAATTATCGTACATGAATCGTCGTCTTAGTCGTCATAAACAAAGTAATATTGTCAGCAAATTCTTACATTTTAGGTATTAATGTAAATCTAACCCTCTATAGCGGCTGAAAGCACTAACTCTAGAGTATTTTGGTGGGCATTTTTCCAACTTCTTCTTCTCGTTGCTGTTTCCCTATTCCAAATCAGCTACCTTCGACAATTCTTTGAAAAGAGGAGAATAATTTAGAATGTTTTGCTTAATATATCCAGAGCATAATTTTTATCTTGGAATATCTTGTCAACTTTGAATCAACTTTTTAATACTCCAAATCAATCTATTAAGGTTGATTGGTATGTCAGATTTAATCATTTAAACTCTTGTTTGTTTTCGCGTTTGTTGAGTTTTTGCTTACCATGATTCAGTCAATAGAACCTACAGAAATGCTGGAATACAGCATCCACGGCTTTTCTTCTCACTCAGCTTCTTATCATCCTTCTCATATTACCACTAGTAAACCAACTGATCAGTCTTCCAGGTGGTCGTCAGGTTCAAACAATCAAATGCAGTTTATTACAATCAAACTAGCCTCTGTTGCTATCGCTCGTAAGTTTCCGATTTGATTTCATCTTTGTTTAGGTATTGTTTTTTGAATATCCAACCTAATTTTATAGGTAACAAAAGTTGAGTTTTGACATTAGAAACAATAACATTTGGAAAATACCACAAAGTTCATGTTTGCAACTTGAAGGAATTTAAAGTATTTGGAGGAATGGATCCGGATCATATGACAGAGTTATTACATTCTGGTTTAAGGAATGATTCAGAACAAGAAACATTTGCATTGAAACATAAAGCTAATGGTGTAGTAAGATACTATTTTCAAATGATATCTAGAAAATGCCTTGCCAATATATAAAAATTGTTCCCTTGTTGGCTTGGGGTGCTAATTTTAATTTTAGTATTTGGTATGTAGAGTTGAGAGGTATCAAAGATCCACAAGTGGTTCAAAATGCATATCGTGAATTTACAGATGTATTAAGTTATATATAACCGTTTAGGTATGTAAACCCCATTGTTTATTCGTTTAGTATCGCGAAACAGAAGTTATTAGATTATGCTTGAAACACTTTCGAAAGCGTAACTTATTAGATTCCTTCCAAGCACTTCAAAAGCAAACAAATTTAACATTAGAACATCCACTATTATCCCAATTACATCAAAATTTAGTATTACCATTCCATCTAATTCATACAGGTCATTAATGGAAACTTTGATTATGCCGAAACATTAATGCAACAAGCATTAAACGACAATTTGTTTGATGACTATATAAGTGATCTGTCATATAAACCAGTCTGGAATCGAATTACAAACGGACCAAATGGAGTTGGTCCAACTATGGTATACATTATTCGATTTAATCATTAGCGTGGTGGTCACCAAATGTGTATTGACAATGATACCGAAATAATCTATTTATTTGGAGGATGGGATGGAACAAGGGATCTATCTGATTTTTGGGCCTACCACTGTAAAGAAAGAGAATGGCGATGCATTTCACTAGATACACGAAAGTAATTCATTGAAAACTAATTTCATTTAGACAAGGTGGACCAGACCCTAGATCATGTCATAAAATATGCTTTGATCCGAACCATAAAGTTATTTACACCCTTGGAAAGTATGTCGACCCTGATAGCAGACCAAATATACAATTGGATAGGTTCTTTAGTATTTGCTTAGTATTAGTGATTTTTGGAAATTCGATTTAATTACTGGCAGATGGACAAAGATCAATAATAACACTGCTGTAACCTCTTAATAACCTAACCTTTCTAGCAAGAAGGTGGCCCTGATTTGATATACGATCATCAAATGGTCGTTGACTCTGATCGTGGTACTCTATATGTTTTTGGAGGTCGTACTATATCCCCAGATCCTGCTCATATCAGTTATTCTGGTTTATTTAGCTGGAACATTGCAACCAATACTTGGCGCTGTATCAAGAGCGATTTGCATCAACCTAGCAGTGCAATTCAGATCAAATCAAGGATTGGTCACTCTATGCTTTTTAACCCTCTTACTCGAGAGGTATTTAATTCTATTGTTTATGTACAGATTTATATTTTTGCTGGACAAAGAAACAAAGATTTTTTGGCCGATTTTTATATATATCAAATTGATACTGATAGAGTGATAGAAGTCTCTCGTGATTATTCTAAAAATGGAGGTTTGTAGTCTGAACTTAACATATTAGGGCCTGACGCTGGTTTTACACAACGTGCAACAATCGATGTTGACCTGGGTGAATTTTATGTACTCTCTGGATTAATGAGGGAAAAGAATGCACTTTCTGAAACCAAAAATGCTTTCTGGGTGTATAATATCAAAAAAAATAAGTGGACAAAGGTTTATGAAAATGAAAACGTCGGAACCGAATATTGGAGTACAATGACTCATCAAGAACCTCGTCCTAGATTTGCCCATCAATTGGTTTACAATAGTAAACGTAAATCTCAATATTTATTCGGTGGAAATCCGGGAGAAAATGCACATCCAAATCTAAGACTTGATGACTTTTGGGAACTGTATTTAACGAGGTAACTGGAAAAAATCTAACGCCATAGACCAAGTCCAACTGATATGCTACGAAAAGCACAGTTTCAAATTCGCAAACAAAAATTTGTTGAATATAGCACTGTAGACAAAGCAATGGCATTACAATATCTTCAAACATCTATTTCCCAAGTAGTAGACCACTCCGATGAAGCAGAATCAAAAGAGTTCCGTGAATTGACTTTACATTTGTTTTCTTGGAATCCACGAACTAATAATGACTTGATGGTGGAAAAGAAAAGTAATTCTATATTTATTCATGTTTAGATGCATATCCTGACCGATCGAAATTGTACGATGTATTGTTGACATATTTTCCAGAGAACATGCGAGAACCAAAGGCTAACTTGATTGATCTAGTTCCAATGGTTTAGAATTAATAAACTTCTTTTTCTGAAACATGGTCAGTGTAATGATTTTGCTGAAATACGTATAAAACTATTCATTATATATCTTAACACAACAAAATCTGTTTTTATTGGAAAAGATACTCAAATACCTTCAACCCAGCTATCAATAGTATCCTTAACCACTTGATGAGTGCTCAAAGTGTTGTGGCCTGCGTGCTTTACTTCCAAGAACCACACATGATTTGGAGTCTTTGTAGACGAATTTGGTGTCATTGAATGATCAAGAGACCACAATGTACCTTCATCTCCATCCAAATGGGTAACTGATATTCCAGCAACTTCTTTTGCGTCAAAAGGTCTTGGCTGCCTTAATTCCCAAAAACCTTCATCTTCTTTAAGTAATGGCTTCTCTAAACGACCCTGAGCGGCTTGTAAAAATAATGCCCTTGCTTGCCTATAATGAGAAAGGTCTATTATCATACCATGGACGTATCTCAAAATCCTTAAAACCGTGAATAATTAGAACAGGACATGACACAAAAGGCATTTTTTTAGCCGAATGCCATTTGTCAGTCATTTTAGATTTGACCCACTTTTCATACTCTGGATATCCACAAAACGGTTTCAGCACTGGGACCATTGGATACCCCAATGATGCATCGGCAATAGATGCGTAGCCCGACAGAATAACTAAACCACCACAACCTGGGGATCCGATCTATAATGAATATATATATATTTACTTTTGCTTTGTTCACAGAGATTGTATGTGCCAAATCAGTTGCTACCCCACTTCCTAATGAATGACCAACAATGATAATTCGAGAAGGGTCAACACCTTGTGCTACAATCCAATCATAAGCAGCTAAAGCATCAATTTTGAGCCCTTCTTCAGTTGGGAGAGCGAATGTAGAATCACCAAACCTTGAAAATTAATAGAATCGGTTTTACCCGCGATAATCGATTGCAACAACATGAGATGTCTTGACTAAAGAGGTCATCATCTATTACATAAGTTATATTGACTAAAACCTAGGATTGATAACCTCAGAAAACAAAGATTACCTTATAAAAATCTGTTCGATGAAATGTGGCTCTATTTCCTGCATTCCCATGAAAATATAAGAAAACCAATTCAGCAGACGAAAGAGGGACGTTTTTGTCCACATGATTCATATTTGGTTTTGGTTTTGTAACGGTATTTCGTGGAAGAATATGCCAACCGCCCAACTAATTTTTTTAAATCCTATAATCTTTTACTGTTATTCCGTCTCTTGTTGTAATTTTAATGTTTTTAACAGTACCAGCTAAAAGATTAAAAAATGAATTTAAAGAACCTCGAAATCCAAATCGCTCTCCATCCTTGTCCCAATTTACAAAGAATGGGAAGTTTATAAAGTGCAGATAAATAGCAATTGATTGGAACGGATATGGAACGTAAATCAACAGACCCAAAATAAACTAAAATTGTTATTGTACAATGAAATCCAGTAGAAATGTATTGAAATGAATGGCAATAGCAATGAAATAACTTACAGCATAGAAAATAGCGAAAAGAAAGGAGTAATAGAGCAACGTTAAAATCATGAGGTTCAAAGAAAACGGGTAAGAATGATTGACATCATAAAGATTTGTCTCTTGGAAATAAATACATCAATGCTACATTAGTTGAACAATGAACTAAAGCAAAACCAATCGATTAGCAAGTATTTTCAAAGAATGGGTTTATTAAAAACATGATTAACTGAAGAGAAATACATTGAACATTTAATTCATTTCTATAGGTTAAAAAATCAATTTTGAATACCAATGTCCAAGTCATTGACTTGTTCCAGGATGCTCTTTTTCCAGTTCTTATTTTCCAAAAGTCCTTTCAATCTGAGTAATTTTTTAGCCTTCTTTTTGTTGATTGGTTTAGGAGGGACTAAAATTCCATTTTTACCCATTTTAGCTTTAGTGATTCCTAAAATACGTTAAATTGCTTAAACATACCTGAGGCTACTTTAACTTTCTTTAAGATATCTGAATGTGGTTTATCAGTAAGTAAGAGCTTCTGTTGATGAGCTGCAGTAGCTTCAACCACTAATTGTTCTACTGGAACCAACACATCATTAGTCTTTTCAATCACTTCTTTAGAAGTCAAATGCAGCTTTTTCATTAACTGCTGTCTCGATTGTCTCCTTGCCTTTGGCAGATTCTTGTTGATTCTATTTGGTTTTGCTCCTCCTGCCATTAAGTTTGTGTATTAAAAAAAAAAAAAAATATGAAAGTCGCCTTAGGTACACAATTATTCGAAAAACATTTAATATTCATAAACAGGTTTATTTTGTACGTGGGTCAACCCAGTTTTCGTATCCATCCTTCAACTTGACTTTGTTGGTTTCTTTGTCAAGTGATAGGCATTGCTTCATCAACACCTTCATCATTCGTTTGTTTTCTTCTGGGTACTTATTGAACCAAACCATACGCAATTCATCTACAACCTCTCGCACAGTGATCCCTTCTCGATTCTTCACAATTCGAATCAAATCATCGCTGGTCATAATATCTATTTGTCTAGTTCAAATCTATCATACCTGGATTCGTGTTTACTGGTGGTGCAGCAATAGGTGGAGGGGAAGAAGGTGCCGGCGACGCAGAAGCCCTCATATTTTGTCGTCTCTCTTGCTTGATTTTTCTTGATATTACCTGTCTTTTAGCAACAATACGGGATTACTTCTGCAGCAGATGGAGGGGGTGGAGCTGCTGGTGATACGGATCGATCATCCTGATTATTAAATCTATTATACGATACCCTTTTTATGTCATTGTCATCAAGCTTTTGTTTCTTTGAAGCAGACTCTGGTTCTGGGGTGAGTTTTTGTTTAACAGACAACACTGATTTAACAGGGCTCTTTTGTTTCTGTAGTTTTAACTTCTTTGCCTTCTCTAACAACAAGTTTGGTTGCAATTCTGGTTTAGTTTCCTCTTCATCTTCTTCCTAAAAGACTCTTAGACTTACAAATTACCACATCACTCCAGTATGGGTTATCATCACCAGCATCATCATAAATATCTTGACGCTCTCTCTTTACTAAACTTTTTGCCAACTACATATTAATGAAAGTTTGGATTTGTACTTTGGCGCCATCCACATTCCAGATGTCGTGCTCTTTATCTCGCTCGTCAGCCATTGATTTTGAATGTAATCGTTTCTTGGCTTCTTTGGCTTCTTCTTCATCATCCATACCGAAATCTACTACTTCATCATCTTCAAATTCTGGTACATTTAATACTATATACAATCTCAATACCTTCTTCAAAATCAAATGCAAGATCTTCGGTATCTTCCTCTTTCTTGGCACTACGCCTTGGCTTTGGCTTTTCATCCGGTTCACTAATATATTTAAAAGTGTGATATATACTCTATTTTGTACAAATTTTCTTTCCAAGATTTTTTAGGTTTCTTTAACTCTTCTTTTTTTGGTTTTGATTGGGATTGTTCAGGCTTAACGTCACCATCCTATCAAAAGTAAATATGGTGTGTGTATTTACTTTCATAAAGAATAAATCAGATTCTTTCATCGTGACACGACCCATTGTACTCATTTTCGCTTCCGCTTCATCCAGAGTTAAGGTACGATGATTCAATTTAGGAACAAATTTGTACCATTTGGAAACTGGTATAACTTTGAACCCCTCTGGTGTGGATACGAATAACACATGATTAGATGATTGACTTCCTTCCAAGTTTCCTATATACGTCTGTTCTTCTGCATCTTTCAGAATCCATGGGGATTTATCAGGATCCGAATGACGAGAACCAATGGATGCAATAAGTGATCCAGTTTGTAATTGCTCACCACCTAGCACAACATCTTCGTGATGTCTTCCAAGAAAGAATGCCTTTAAAGGTTAGCATTCAATTTGATCCAGAATATTGAAATAGTTTGCGATTCATTTCCACCGTGAAATAAAAACAAAATAAAGTTGGATAGTGATAAACCTGTACCTTTGTTTTCTTTTTGAAGTACGAACTCTTTGCCTTTTGTTCCTCATCTTCAACTTCGTTTTTCTTTTGCTTTTCCCGGTTTAGATAAAATGGAGGTTTAAAACTGTCTAATTTGAATTTTTGAGAGGGTATTTTCATGACATGATGGGGTAAAACTAATGGTCCTAAAAATAAGCATCATCATCCATCAAACCAGATCCAGCGGATATCAGCGAGCATTCCTGATAAGAGTTCTGTGAATCCTGTTGCATTGTGTCGTTTGATTTTGATCAAGAAAAAAAGATTGAATCCAATTAGCCGAATATCAAGACAGAAATTGTTGAAATTAAGGTAAAGTTTAAGTAAAGTTGTTTTTTATTTAATAGAACGTTACCAGCATTAATTAAGATTTACTACTTCTCTACCACCACTATATCTACAGACAAACAAGATTCTACGCGACTGAAGATTATAAATCATTTTGGTATTCGGCAATATAAGAATGCGCATAATCTGTGGGTTATGATGGAGATGGCGGATTATTTTTGGGTCAAGCTGAAACCAAGATAAATCTTCCAAACTTTCTTCAATGTCACCTTCAGCAACTCCAGCCGGGACCAATAATGCCAAGGCCGTAACGGTAGGATGTGTCCCAGAACACTTTTCTGGGCCTTTGTATTTGTTGACTGAACAACAAGCCAACTCACAGGACTCTTCTTTGGACGCAACTGTGAGTCCTAATGCTGTCAACCCACGAACTACTGACACTACTACTACTCAGCATCCACTAGTCACAATTTTGAATATGCCCGGAGGAACTGGACAAGTATATTGCAATCAACTGATGTCTTAGATGATAAAAGCATTACAAAATGAAAACTTGGATGTTGCTGTCGCGTTGACTGAAGGGATTGTGCTAAGTACTTGAATCATGATTAATGTTCTAGATTCTTGCACGTCGTTGTTGAGCAACGCAAGTAACCCAATAAAACTGATGGGATTGTATGTGGACTCCTCTTTATGCTGGTCTATTGCTGTATCCCCAAACCCATCAACTCCATTAAATAACATCTCAGATTTGAAAGGTGCAAGGATTGGGGGTAATCTAT
This sequence comes from Globomyces sp. JEL0801, assembly GCA_027595885.1. Lineage (NCBI taxonomy): Eukaryota > Fungi > Chytridiomycota > Chytridiomycetes > Rhizophydiales > Globomycetaceae > Globomyces > Globomyces sp. JEL0801. The sequence goes on from JADGIX010000017.1 coordinate 40,922, forward strand.
GGTATTGTTCATTCAATAGTTTCGAGATTGGGCAGTGGAAGTCATATCATGGCAGTAGTACTTTCAATGCAACAAGGTTGGCTAAATACTGAGGATGATTTTACATATGTTATTGCAAATGACATCCGTGGACTAATTGACGGAATCACAAATAATACTTTTGATGCGTTCTTGTGGGAAATAACAACTACAAAAGTACTATAATTATTACCTAATATTTCGTAGCCTTATTATGATACAAATACGTTAAAGATGCTCTCAACTATTACTCCTCCTTGGCCTTCATTCGTATTTGCTAAAAGAGCCAACGATAAAGATCCTAAATTCAACTCACTTTTGTCGTCCACTCAGCAGTCAGTAAAAGATTTCTGTGAAAACTTCAACACTACTGGATTGTCCCTATTTGAAAATCGATCAGATGTGTTCCACTATCCAAACCAGAGTGATATACTTAAGTGGTTTGAAAAAGTGCAATTCGCCAAACACTCTAACATTGTATCTAAATCTATGCTTTCCAATTGCGTAAAAACTCTGGTGAAGGCCAATTTAATTGATCAAAATGAATTGGATCTCTGGGAAAACAAGCATGGGTCCATACTAGAAGCTATTTGTGATCCAATAGTTTCATTGCAAGACTAAATAAAACTCATGAAAGATTACTCCCTTATTTGAATTACTTGCTCAAGATTATCAAATATTACATCACTTTGATAATGACGGATTAGTTAGATACAGTGTTTAACAGTGCAAAAAATTCGATAAGATAGACGATTTGTTACTAAGTTGATAAATATAATTAGTTCAAGCTGGATATTTGGTCTAAACTAACATAGTTCCCAGGGAATATTCCTTTCCTTCCATTCAGAGTCCCATGATACCATTCTCCTTGTTTTTCAGAAACCCAAATGACATCTCCTTCTTTAAAAGATAAATCACCCGCTCGTTGACCATCAAAATCAAACATTGCCACTGCCTGTTTAGGTTTTGCAGCTAGTTTTAAAGGTTTTGGAGGTGGTGGAGGGTTTCTTTTACGTGTCCCAGCATTTTCACTGCTTGATTTCAGTGAATAATTATTCTGAATGACTTCAGAATCTCTGGATGCATTGAGAGTTGTAATTGAGCTTTGAATTAATTCGTCATCAATAGAGTCTTTTTTGAATGTACCCAATGTGGAAAACTTTAAATTCAGCATTCTATATAATCCATCTGCTTCTGCAGGACATGGAACGCGTCCGCTGAGGATTTCTTGAGCCGAAATATCCCTGCCGTATAATTCTCGATTGGCCTTTTGCCTTGTAAGAATCAAAGTACCTATTAAAAATAAGTAAAATTAACAAGTATAGTAGAATGAATAAATTGGTTAGGGATACTACAACACTTCATTATTTTTTCTTTACCTTCTAAAGTCATACCGACAAATAGACCTTTTGATTTTGAATAAGAATAGATTGGTGCCGGGTTGACAACAGACCCTGCGGCCTCTGTTGATCGACCAGTAGGACCAGCTAATATTTGTCAAAGTAACCTTCAATACCTGCAACACTCACATTTCCACCCAAAGTAACATTTCCTCGACAAAATGCTTTAACAGCTTCGCTATTGTTTAAAATAAAAACCACGTCTGTGATCTGAGCTCCAATTTGCGCGCCAATACCAACACCTGCAGCCTTATATTTGTTTATATATAAAATCTTACCATAATAGCACTAGGTGCGGACCATGATCCATCTTCTAATCTAGATAATACTAAGCCTGTACCCCCACGCCCTGACCATAGAAACCCGGCTTTTACAATTGTTATTATAGCAATTCCTCTGGCTCTGGCCAACACATTCTTTGGTATTAATGAATTATCCAGTTGGTTATTTCCCTTGATAAAGTGCTCCAAGATAGATTCTGCTTTATCACAGCTGATCGCTAAAGACTCTGGCAATGGATTGTGTACTTTCATAAAATAGGTTAAAAAACGCGATGGATTTTGATCAAAAACAAACAAAACCCGAACCAGACTCCATGATATCACCCATCAAGGAAATCAAAAAAACAATCCCGCACTGCTACGACAAGTCGATCAAGTTTGAACCTTTTCAGAATCGAAATGCAGATCTGATGACTGTTGATTTTGATTTTATTATCATGACAGAAGATGGATATCGAGAAAAGTTTCTCTTAGATTTAATATCCAAGATGAGAAACAATATTTACAAAATCCATACTTCAAAGCTGTCGTCAATTCAACTATTACTTGAATTGTTCAACAAATTAGGAGAATTACCGAATTTGAAAATATTGAAGTTGGATAGTTTCTATCTAAAAATCATCTTGGATTCAAACAAAATCTTGAACTATCATCCAGGAATCTCAATTTTAGATATCTACGTAGATTACAACAGTAACAACTTTCTAAATAACATCATTGAAATCATTCAAACGAGCAAAGTCCTGTATATGATAAACATCACTTATTGGAGTTTTATTGATAAATTTCAGTTATTCCAACTCATTCAAGCATTACAAAATAATTATACTTTACTACAATTCAATTTTAGTTGCGTCTTACCAACTTTGAATGAAGATGATGAAGAGCGATTAAATGAATTGTTCCAATCGACTATAGTAAATCCTTTCTTGAATCTAAGCTTAAAATCTCTGAATTCAAAATTTATCAAATTATGTCAACATCCTGATCAATTCCAAATGGAATCAATCATTGTTTCAAGAAACCTCATCAATTTCTCTAGAAAGTTGCAATTATTGTTATTCTGTAAATCGCCTAAAATTACACCAGATATGATTGGATTTATTTTTCAGATTGAATGCAATTTACCGTCTAATATTATAGATTTGATTTATTCAGTTTTAATGGATAGGAGTTCTATTGGAAAGTTAGTTGATATTTCAGATTGCCCTTTCAATACTTCAGAGTTGATTCGTACCTGTTATCGTTTTGTATTTTTGTAAATATATGTTGTACCTCGCACCAGGTACTAAACAACTTTTACTTTTGTATCTGGTCATCTACATCATAATGATCTAAGAGTAAGTCAGTGCAATTCGCGCTTTAAAATGCGACACATGGACAATACTTGAAGTAATCACGAAATACAAAACCCCTTTGACCGTCGCGTCTTTGCTGAACCATAAAATTGCAAATGGACTCCTCTTTAATTTTCAGAGTACAATCGAGTTTCAAGGTGTGACAAAATACTTAGCAGTGAAACATAAAAAGTGAACTCCACAAAGAGTTAGAAAACAAATTGAATTCAAAGAAAAAAAGTAGCAAAGGAATCCATAAAATTCAATTTTTTATTAAAATGGGGAATCAACAAGCAACCGAATCAAAGTCCATTCAAGAGCATTCACAGAGTCCAAAGAACGGGACAAAACGATTAAAATATTTGTTCAAACCGAAATCGGCTGTTATAGAAAGCGAATCTATGAAAAATGAACTCCATAAGGAATTAAAGAAAACCATATCTTCAGTGTCATTGAAACGTGAATCTACCAGTACCCTGTTAAACAATGAGAATCATTTAGAACTGTTAGAAGCTCCAAATAATGTAAATCACAGCGAGAATTTGGTGATGAATGCGCTTTTCAATAGTGATGATCAGGCTAGAAACCGAAAACCGGATATCCCATTGATTGATACAAATGAACGAAAGCTAACGTTCCAAGATGTAGCACAATTATCCGGTATCTATACTAGGTGGCATTCGCATATGAAATCAACTCAAAAGCAAAACACTGAAGTGTAAGTCATTATTATCATTTACAACTATGCACTTGAACTTCCACTAGTCTGTTCAATAATTAAATTGACTAACTATTCTTTAGGTTTTTTACATTCCACGATTTGACAAAAAAGAATGTCACGGAATTATATCAGCACAAAAACTTGAAGAAGTTGCAATTAAACCATTGTAACATGCAGGAACCTATTCCTGTGGACGTTGGGCTACTGAAGAATTTGACTCATTTGTAACATTTTTCAACTCATGTTAGTTGGTTGTTTGACAATGGAATGACTGGGTCAATCCCAATCGAATTGACGACACTGCCTTTCTTGACTGAACTGTAATTTATGTCTATTTGATCATAGTTGGTTGGATAATAATCAATTAACCGGATTTATACCAAAAGAAATTGGATTATTAAAACATTTGAGAATATTGTAACTTTACATATAAACTCATTCTATAGGAACTTGGCAAGAAATCAATTGTCAGGGGAAATTCCAATTGAAATTGGAGAATTGCCAATTTTAACTACACTGTAAGCATTGGCATTATTGTTTAATCTTAGTACATTAGCAAGAAATAAATTCACAGGAACGATACCAGATGAATTATCCAACTTGGAACACTTGACCACATTGGATCTCTCTCACAATCAACTGTCCGGTGCGATTCCATCATCTTTAGGAAATTTGACTAATTTATTATCTTTGTATCAAACTCATGTAACTGATCCTATTTTAGGCATCTAGAATTTAATTTTTTGGTTAATGATATTCCCTGTAGTTTTTCCCAATTGGTGAATTTGAGGGGATTGTATGTTATTAGTTATTTAACTCTTGTAGACATTTATCACATAATCGTTTGTCTGGGTCTTTGACAAGAGAGATTTACATGCTACCCAAACTTTCAAATTTGTATGTCAACTTATAGAATAATGTTAGGAATGTGGATTCACGGAATCGTTAATATTCAATTTGTCTAATATAAAGACAGTATATATACTTTTGCATTTTTCAATTGTCATGAATTTTTTATTATTGGTTATGGAATTTTCAAATGATTCTTTAATTTCTTCACTAATAGCCAATCATCTTTGCTTAAATCATTTCTAAAAGTGGTTTTTAGAACATCAATACTGGCTCGAGTAATCTAAAAAAACATTAATAATTTGACTAAAATTTACATGAGCATAAATATCGTTTTTATCGGTGAAATGTCTTCCATATGCAGCAGGTGTGGCATAATTTGGACATTCTAATCGAATAGATACTGATGGATCACCACGTTTAACCTCTTGTTTTGGTTTCTTGTTCAATTCTATACCAACCACTTTTCCAAGACTAATCACGTTTCCATTCTACTAATTAGGTAAACACAACTTTTACCTCTCCAACAACGCAAAGTGGAGTTCCCAGTTTCAAAGTACCTTCTACAACATCAACACCAATAATCTAAAAATAAGCTTAATCAACTAATCTTACAATTGGAGAACGTTTGTTGAAGACAGCATCAGGAATCATTTTAATGAGACATGGGAATACGGCGGATGGCGCAGCATCACGTTTTTTCGATTCTTCCAAGTCTTTCATATATGCAGTATACTGATCAAACAAATGATAAATAATATTGGCGCTGAAGATTTTGACACCCATGTCCGCAGCCAATTGTTCTATTTCTCTGTCAATTGGAACATCGAATGCAAGCAATTGGGCATACTCTGGACATTTTTCCAACATAACTGAGGCACGAATAATATCTTTTTTATGGACAGGACCAATGTTGATACCACTGACTGGGATTTTACAATCCCTCAAGAAGGACAATAAGGCTTCCAATGAACCCAAAGTAGAAGCCTGCACACATACACCCTTGCCCGATTTATCAATTGAAGTCAATAAGGTCTGTAAATCTTCCATGACTTCTTCCCTAATGTCATCCTCGTCATCATCAGGGCCAATAACAAGTAACCTAGATCCTGCGATAGCTTTTTCCAAATCAGGTGCCGAAATTTTGATCCCTAGCGATGCTTTGACAGTCTTGTGATGTTGATAGGCAGATTTCACTCGTAATTCACGCATTGGTTGAGGAGTCAACAAAGCACGAACTGTAGTCACAATAGGCCCGTTCAATCCACAAACGCAAATTCGATCACCTTCATTCAAAACACCGTTAGACAAGACCACATCAATGGTCGTACCCAAACCTTCAATCACTTTGACTTCCAAAACAGTACACTCTAACTCAGAAATGTACATCAACCGCTCGGCCATACGGCTTTGGCAAAGATCCATCAAGAGATGTAACAAATCAGGAATACCTTCACCAGTAACAGCAGATGTTGGAATAAGAGAGACATTTTTACCCATATTGGTGTTTTCCCAATATAAACAAGCATTCAAACCTTGTTCGGCAAATTCAACAATAGTTTTAGTAACACGATCTTCAAATTCTTTCACAACATGTTTCTTTTGTAGTGCCAATGTATCTCGGGTTGGCATATCTTTATGTGTTTCCCAATCAAACATACGATCGATTTTGTTCAGTGCAACAACGAATGGTGTTTTACGAGCTCGCAACATATTTAAGGATTCTAGAGTCTGAGGTTCCAAACCATGGACAATATCAACCACCAACACAGCAATATTACACAGTGAAGACCCTCTGGTACGCAAATTGGTGAAAGATTCGTGTCCAGGGGTATCGATAACTAATAAACCAGGAAGTTGATATCCAGACTCCTTGTCCTTGTGAATTAACTTTGTTTTTTCTTCAATAGCATCAATAGGGAAGTAAGTAGCACCGATTTGTTGTGTAATACCTCCAGCTTCGCCTTCTTGAACATTGGTTTGTCGGATCTTGTCAAGAATTTTGGTTTTTCCTTTTTATTAAAACATGGCTAGTATACCTGTATCTACGTGTCCAAGAATACAGCAAATTGGAGATCGAAGGTTGTCTTTCGAGCGAGCAGCATAGGATTGAGCAATACGTTCCTAGATTTAATATGGTTAATGTTACCTGACGACGTTTATGAGCTTCTTCTTTTCTGATTAAAGCTTGACGTTCGGTAGCAGTCATTTCCTCATCTGAATCCTCTTCATCTGACTCGTCATCTTCATCTTCATCCGAATCATCATCTTCTGAATCATCATCGTCCGAACCACTATCTTCTTCATCGTCCTCGTCCTCTTCCTCTTCTGATTCATCATTTTCATCTTCATCTGCAACATCTTCCTTGATTTCAACAGTTTTGATATTGGTATCCTTTTTAGATGGAGCCTTTTCTTCCACATTCACTTTAGTTTTGTCTTTTTGAATAGAGTCAGGTTTGTTCTTTTCAACAGTTGTTGGTTTGGTGGTTTCTTTTTTCTTCTCTTCTTTAGGTTCAGGAGCAGGTTCTTCTTCACTCTCAGCATCCCATGAATCTTTCACCCCTTCGTCACTCTCAGCATCCCAAGAGTCCTTCACATCTTTATCACTTTCAGCATCCCAGGAATCCTTGACATCTTTGTCACTCTCTTGATCCCAACTGTCTTTTGCCTCTTCCTTTGTGTCTTCATTATCAGCTGCATCCCAAGATTCTTTTGGTTCATCCCCTTTCACTGATTCAGACTTGACAGAATCTGACTTAATAGACTCTGATTTGGTTGATTCTGGTTGAGCAAACTTGGATTTAAAGCCCTTTCGACGATTTGAGTATACAACCTTTTTTTTCTTGGCACCTTCCTCCTTATCTTGAGGTTCCATTAATGCAGGAACAACGAGACCAGCTGCAATCATGGCATCCAATTTGGCCTTTGCTTGTTGAGCGGCCAGTTTTTGGGCAGGAGTCATATACTTTCCACTCTTCTTGAGTTCTTCTTTACGAGCCTAATAAAAAATATTATTATCATCTTTTTCAAACCTTTTCTCTTTCACGCTTTTTTTGCTTGGCCTCTGCCTTCAATCGCTCTTCCTCAGCTGCTCTCGCTTCTTCTTCTTCCTGTTTTTTGCGAATTAGTTCTTCTTGTCTCGCGGCTTCTTCTTCAGCTGCCCTTTTAGCTTCCAATGCTTCACGCAAAGCTGCAATTTGTCCACCTTAAAATATTAATGAGATTATATTTCACCTTTCTTGCCCTTTTTCCCTTTCTGATTCTTTTGGTCCTCTTCAACAGCAACAGTTTCTGCGGCAGCTACTTCAGCTAAAGAAAATGTTTCCTTTTTGGTTTTACTCTTTTGAGCCAATTTTGCACGCTCTTTTCGTTCCTTTTCTTTCTCTTTCTTGGATTTAATTCGAGTTGGTTCCTCATCCTGTGCCTTTTCTTTTTCTTTGACTTCAGGCTTTGCTTTCTCAGGCTGCACAGTTTTTTCTGCCATTTGACTCTCTTCTGCATCTAACGCTGCTAAAATTTCTGCTGCATCTTCCACATCATCATTCTTACGGGATTTTTTTCCTCCTTTGCCTTTCTTTTTTGAACTTGTGTCTACTTCTGGAACTGGCTCCTGGTTTTCCATTTCTGCTTCTTTCGCATCCAATGCAGCCAAAATAGCCGCAGCATCTTCTTCATCATCGAATTGTCGATTCTTTTTTCCTTTTTTGGCTTTCTTTTGAGGTACAATTGGTGTCTTTATTTCCTGATCATTTTCTTCAGCAGCGTCTAAGGCAGCAAGTATGGCAGCAGAATCTTCTTCTTCATCATTCCTATTCTTTTTCCCTTTCTTTCCCTTTTTTTTAGTTGATTGTACTGGAGTAATTTCTTCTACAGAATCATTATTATTTTGATCTTGATCATCTAAATCTGCCAACATTGCCAAAGTTGATTTTTTTTTATTCTTCTTTGGTTTTGCGATGATAGACATTCTAAAATTAATGAATTCAAATCAAGACATACAGACCACCTAAATCTTGACCATCTTCATCCAGATTATAGTCAGTTGCAAGAGTTGGTTCCGGTTCAGTCCATTCATCTTTGTCTTTATTATTCCTAAGATTGAGTTAATTTTTGGTAATTCAATATGATGAATAAGTTAAATTTTTAGTTTAATGAAATGGTTTACTTTTTCTTTTTTGGAGGCATTGAGATTTATTGAAAAAACAAAAAAAAGAAATTTGTCACAAAGAGGAATTTCATTCATTGGTTATAAAAAATAAATGAAAATAAACCAGTTCATACTAGTTGAATTAGTTACAGTCATACTGGTTAAATTAGTTACAGTAACTACTAGATGTTTAAATCCAAATTTGTTGTTTTATTACTATCTGTTGAATATTTAATATTACTTCCCACCTTGGGATGGGTTTACGTTATAGAAATAATTAGGCTTGAGTTTATTGGTGAACAAAATGTGAATGGTGAAAAATTTGAGCCAAACCATTCGTCACGAACAAATATCAGGGATGGTGTGTGGTTTTCATATCAAATCATTGGCTAATGTCTCTCTAATTCTTTGTTAATTGTAATGGTACATATTAAGAAAAGTATTTAATCGATGTGAAACCATTATTCAGTATAAATTAGGGTGAAGTATTTGCTATAGCACACTAACACGTTTTCTCCCACAGAAATTTAATTTACAGATATGAGAGAATTAATCTTTCTCACGAAAAATTAACTGTTAATTGCATTTGTCAAAAATTGAATAAGGGAATAGACTTAAAGAATGCCTGCTGACCATTCTGGGCGTTGGGAGCTGAATGTTGGGAGGTGAAACACTATTCTATCAATTCAAGTTCCTGATTGACTCCCTAAATGACGCAGCACTCCCTAGAAAAAGATCAAAATCATGTGCTAAAAAGGTATAAAATGAAGCTTATATCCTTTAAAATGTCAATAAAAAGTAAAATGGGTGCCGAAAAAGAAGTATGGATGGACTACAATGATGATGGTATTGAACCAATATCCACTAATCCGACCGTGATCAAGATTGCCAATATCATTGAACATCCAACCTATGAAAAATCAATCATTGCCCTTTTAATCATGGACATCTTTTTTGTCATGGGTGAAATATTCATTGAATTCGTTCATTTGGGAGAAAAGAAGTGTCCAGATTTGATGGAACCAACCTATTTGTCTCCAGAGGATGATGTTCCTAAAAAGAAACCTAAAGGTTCCATGTACAATATCGAAAAAATCTGTTATATGGGATCAGTTGCGATTTTGGTACTCTTTGTGATTGAAAATTTGGTGAAAATGGGTGTTTTTGGTCCAAAGTATTACACCAAATTCAAGAATATTTTTGATTTTGCTTTAATTTTGGCATCACTCTTCATTTCAGTTTTCTTACATGGTATTCCTGCTTCACTTGTTGGTTTATTGGTCTTACTTCGATTCTGGAGAGTTGTTCATGTGATCAAATCTGGTAAAAAATTGTTGGGTAAAAAGCAGATGAAGGAACTAGAAGAAAAGGAATTCGTATATGAACAGAAATTAAATGAATACAGATTACAAGTTGATAGTTTGAATCAGAGATTAGCCAAGTATGAAAAGATTTAAACACTATAATAAAAAATACTTTACTTCTGTTATCCTCGATTCTTTGATTAATATTGAGAATCAAAGGTGTATTCTTTTGTTTTAATGTTTCTATTTACATCGAAATTAAGGATACTATCACTACAAGTAAATGTCCTATCAAGGTGAGATACCATTTCCTTGTCTGATTGGCATTCTTTATCTCAAGATGGAACTTTACAAAAGAGTTTTTCGTGATGAATTTTATCAACCAAAATCTGAAAATCTGGAAAACCGTATTTTCATGTTTCGTTGACTTGTAAAAATGGTAAAGATTTTCAGTTATCATCCTTGAATCTATTGAGTATTAGAAACATTATTTTACGAAATGATATTTAAATTTACAATCGTTCATTTGAGTTCCCAAAGCATAATGAAATTACCAATATAAAGCAAGAGTTCTTATTTTTTATTACGTTTCTTGAAACAACAGAATATGCAAGGATCGCAGAAATAGCAATAAGTGCCCCAAGTACCACAAAAGAAATCGTGTTATTCTGAGTGGTTTGACAAACGAGATTAGCACTGAACTTTTTTTGTTCAGATTGAAGGCAAGGTCCAAAATTACCCTTTTCAAGTACAGGAAGAGGTGAAGGAAATGGAATTCTATCAATAGTGGTGAGATTTTTAATATCAATGGTAGTCTGATTCGACTGGTCCTGTGTCATAGGACCAGTGGAGAATATTAAAGTGCTGTTGATGGTTTGAACAATTTGGTTTCCATTTGATAATGATCCTGCTCCTGGTAATACTGAAGCACCACCTCCAATCAAACTGTTACTATCACATACACTACCATTAAAAATTTGATAATGAAAATCTCCGTTATTGCAATACACGCTCATGTGGATTAGTATGATTACTCTGCAGTATTTATCATGTAGATCTGGCTTGTAACCACGCAAACTTTATGGCTGGTTTCAACATTATCGTATGGGTGGGTGATACTAAATGAAAAAAGAGTGAGGATGAGGGTGATTTGCCCATCAATACAATGAAATCTAGTTGAACACGAAAATGACTTGGCAATGAATATCATGAATTTGGACGATTGCAACACAAGTTGGAGTACAACAACTATAAGTGCACTATATTTTTGATTCTAATGATTTGTGATTGTCTTTAATCTGTACCAGTTATACGAATATTCTTAAGTCAACTGTGAACCATAATTCTTGACATACATGACAAAAAATTGACACTTGAATCTGTCTAAAACACCGATCGAGCTTGCAATTGAGGCTTGGAAATCGAGGGATGACCATCAATAAAAATGCAGGGTTGTACAATTGGTCCCTCTCTGACAATTATAGCGGTTTAATAAAACACAAGCGTACAATCCTGACACGATTGTGAAAAATTTAATTTACATGTTGAATTTACGTAGAAAAATGAAATAGTCTGGTACCTAGTTATCTCTAATGAAGTTGAATGATATTGCCACTCTTTCAACTAATGCCATTTTATGTAATTCTCAAGTCTCTGACGAACAAATACATATAAGGTGTACATTACGCACAGATGGCCTTCAAATGATCTCCCAATGAACCCCAGTTACCTTTAACTCTCTTTTCTGTGTTGGGAACCTTATCAACTTACTAATGTACGATTTGATATCAGTAATTGGACTAAAAACCACTTAAACTTGAGAGTATTGGGTGAAGGAATTTAGTTGTTTCAGAGAAAAATGGAATGGATGGTGAAATACAAAGAAAGGAATTCTTGGGATGGTGCCGTCCAATGGCACTGTTAATTTCAGGTGCAGTATGCCTAAGTTATCATCACTTTATTCACTGGCCACACAAGTACGTAGTCAGTACACCAAGAGGTGATTGATTCTAATGTTGTTTTATTAGCAAGTGTCATTTCTTGTGTTTGTTGAAATTGCTGTTGAGCTATACTTTTGGGTGGTGTATAATCCATTGTTGACGATTTCACCACATTCTAATGACTCATCCATTTTACGTGATTTCGTTGAACTCCCCAAAAATGAATATTTAAACACATTAAACAATTGTTTAGAAAACTAAATGCCCTTCAAACATTTGAAGCAATTGGTCTTTCTCATTGTCAATTTCATCACCACAATGGTATCAAAATTCAAAGATATCATTGATGATGGTTTGGGAAATGGTGGTGCATTTGAACCCATTCGAGATTTAATTACTATCACACAAGTTCGAAATGTACTTCTTGCTTGGATTCCCATTCGATTTGGACCTCACATCAATACTGGAATCTTTACTGTGGATATGTTTCTAACTTCAATGTTGGTTGCTGTGGTGACTTCTGTAGGATCGATTCTATGCAGCATTGTTGGATCCATCTATGATTATCGATCTGACAATTATTTAACAATCGAAGTCAATTACTATCGAAAATCTTACTGGGGATCTCAATGTGTCAATCCACATTATACTGCTATTCTTTGGCTTATTTCTAAATCTTCTGGTAAACAAAAATCCGGAAATTTCAAAATGAACGTTACCACTGATTATATATCCTCAACCGTTTTGAAAACTCAGATTGAAAGAAACCCAATTTCAAGTGATGACGAGTTGTTAAGTCAGTTAACATCTAATTTCAACTCTGTGGAAATTCCAGAAGATTTGGAACATTTTGATTTTAATTTGTTACCTAAAGAAGGTCATGAAATTCAAGTCACCCATGAAAAGCAATCTTACACAGTCTGGTTTGAAAAGGATAAGAATCAAACAAAAAATTCAGATGATAGTGATAGTGAAACAACCCAAGATCCAGAGCCAATTTTGTTTATTCAACCTGTAGATCCACCTGAAGATTTGACTTTGGCTGATATGTATGATTGGATCTTGAAGGTGGCAAGACTTTATGATAGATACTTACAGAACTCTGATGAACTTTATCGATACAAATATGATGCAGAAACTGGTTGGACGATGGGTAATGTTCTTCATTTTTCTCGTGGATTGGATTGCATTTGTTTGGACCAATCTCAAGATGCCATGTTAAGAAAGGATTTGAATAACTTTATGCAAGATAAAGATTTCTATGCTCGAATGGGTATGCCATACCGTCGTGGATACTTATTTTCTGGTAAACCTGGAACGGGAAAATCTTCTCTTATTAATGCAATTTCCGCTACTTTCAAACGAGATCTCTACTATATCAATTTAAAAGATTTCAAAGATGATACTAGTCTACAATGCGCTTTTTCTGATGTTAAAAAGAATGGTATTATTGTGTTGGAAGACGTTGATGCTCAATCAAGAATTGTTCATAAGCGTAGCGAAAAGGTTGGTCCGGATTGCTCTTCCCCCTTGGAACAGATTCTATTTGCAGCAATGAACGCCGATTCTGGATCAACAGATAAAACCAAAGACGATGATGATAAAGATGATGATGACAAGAAAAAGAAAGATTCTTCCAAATACAAAGATACCACCAGCGGAGGGCTATCTCTTTCTGCATTGTTAAACTGTATGGATGGTTACACTTTGAATGAAGGTGTTATGATCATTATGACATCGAATCATCCTGAACGATTAGATCCTGCCGTCATCAGACCTGGTCGAATTGATTTACATTTGGAGCTAGGTTACAGTACCCATTATCAAATTCAAAACATGTATAGCCTTGTAAAGAATAAGCGTGCAAACGATACTGTCAAGACTGATGAAACCGATAATGATGACGCTGTGACTGTCCATTCCGATGAAGAAGACAAACTGAATCTTGATGATTTGCCTGAATATATTCTCCCACCATGCGATGCCATGCGAGTTATTCTGCTTTACCGAACCGAGAATGCAGATTTTATTAGTGCCAAGTTACTAGAACGAGCGTTGGAATTACAATCAGGGAAAGAAGTTGGAGATGCTATGACTGTGTAATAATAAATTATAAATAATCTGTAAAACTCTTTCCATTTTGAATGGTTTTAAATACAACAAGATCAGTAGCAATTCACAACAAACCATCTTATACACAGTAATTCATAGAACATAAAGCATCATCATCGTATAGTAAGTATACCATTATGAAAATGTCTTTTGACTGGTCTGGGTTCCTTGATCTCTTTGTCCAAATTCTTTTCTTTTTTACTCAACTGACAAATTTATACATAATACAATAATGACACAAACATTCCTTGAACAAGTGGAAGCTGTTCATCAGAAATTAGGGTAACAATTTTATACTAATCCCAGGTATGGGATTATTTAGTAATCAATTAGTTTGCAAATACAAAATGATCATGTTGTTGGTGGTGTCACCGTTCAACTGGAACAGATCTATAATAGAGTTCAACTACTGGGTGGATTCAATAAGGTTACTGCTGATCGGGGCTGGAAGCGTGTTGCTTCCACTTTCAATCTACCCGCTACATGCACTAACTCAGCTTTTGTCTTTAAGAATATTTATAAAAAGCATTTATTGGCTTTTGAATCATTAAAAAATGGTCTATCGTTGGACGATGCAAAGTTATCATTGACTCAAATTTTACCACAATCTGAATCGAAAAAGCGTCCACTGGATCACAACAACTTGTCCTTAGAACTTCATCAACCTGCACAAAAGCAAAAATTTTCCCTGAACCCAGATGATGACGGAAAAGAAGATAAGTACTTGCAAGGTGGTTGGCAAAATAGATTATCGTTGGCATTAAAGTCGAATTTACCAAATGAAGTAGATTGGGCATTTAATAAGTTGGTCAAACTATCCTATCAGCATCAATTTTATGGTAAATGTCATCAGTTTCGTTAATCGTTTGTAGTTGGTTATATACCTGGTTTGCCAGAAATTCTATTGGATCATGCCATGCCATTTTTTGACAAATTATCTTTAAACACATCTCCACTCAATTTTGAAACCTCGATTTCCAAATCTTTGTCCTCATCTGATCAAGCGGTAGTACCTGAAATGGCATCCATCAGTTTATTCAACTCTCAACCGTCTTTTATACTTCTAGAACGGTATGTTATTCTGATTATTGATAGTTTAGAGTTTTGCAATCATTACATATAATCAGAAATATGTCTTTTATGAATGAAAATGCTTTCGCTTTTTCTAGGGATCACAAATTATTAACTATTTTGGCAAAGTCTTTGGCTTTACCTTCAGTATCATATTGTAAGTTTTTCTCGCACGACCTTGCATTATACGTCACATTCTCAACATTTGAATTTGAATCTTTAACATATTTAGATTTGGAAATACAACAGCATTCATTAGATATATTTGAAAATATTGCATCATTACTCGTCCTTAGAGGTAATTTTAGAAAAAGTTTATCTTGTAGGTCCTTCTGATTTCTATCTTGCTTGTTTAAAGAAAATGATATTCGAATCTGATCGATCAAGGATACTGGGAGCATTAAGATCTTTGATTAGATTAATATCAAATGAGCAAAATGTGAAAATTATGATGCTCATTGATACACCTATTATACAGAGGCTGTTACAGTTATTATTGGTCCCGGATGAAGATATTGTAGTTATTGTTATGGTTTGCCTAATTTTGGATTTATTTGAATAGGAATTCTTCTATCTATTTACAAACATTTCCCCCGAAGTTGGTGTTCGTATAACAGGTTGCGTACGGTTCAATGTAAGATTGATTAGAAGCTAAAACTAGGTGTTAAAATTACTATTGAAATTTTTGCATTGGAAAGGACTTGGAATGGACGTTTTCAAAGCAACTGTCCCTAGGTTGACTAATTCTATTGGACCAATCACACCTCCTGCAAATCTTGACCACCGTGCTCTAGATCACTTCCATGCAGCTATGTGGTAAAACGGCTTTCGTATTTGATTTTGTTATAGGCTCCAAACTGCATGCGAGGTAGACCCATCAGCAACTATGACCCATGACACACTCTTAAACGAGTATACCAATTATTGTACAGAAAACAATTTGAATGCCATAGAATTGGTGGAATTATTGAAGTTGGTTACCAAAATGTATTCCGAAGGATCAGTATCTTTCCAACCCCCAATCACTATGGGTTTCAAACCAAAATCAAAAGAAGAACTCGATTTACCAGAGCCATTAAATTACAATTGTGGAATTGAAAAATGTGGAAAAAAGTTTGATACATACGATACATTAATTACTCACTTATCCAAACATGATTTCAAAACATTGAAGTGTAAATGGAAGCATTGTAAGGAATCATTCGAAAATGTGAAGATATTACTGAATCACATCCAGACGCATGTACCAGAAACAATTGATCCTCCAAAACCATTACCCACAGTTGAATCTGGAGCCATATTTTTCAACGATCCTAATGACGAATTGATTGGTATTCCTTTGACTGCGTTGTTGGTGATTCGAAATATTGCCAAGCATCCCCATAATCATTCATTTTTTGCACCTTTTGAGAAGGATTTGACTACATTGCTGACACATCCAAAGTTTAGTAAAACAGTGGGTACAATTTTGGCTGAATTGAAATAAATATTGTTGATTATTCAACTCAAGGCTGTCATAGACAAATTTGATTATGATATAATATATTAACAAATTAAGTGAATTGGAATTTAATCGTTTGCTTTAACCTTATCAAAGATTGTTTTATCGTTAACAAGAGAGTTCATACGTTCAATCAACAAAGAAGTCAACATAGCATGAAGAGATAAGAAGAATGTACCCACAGCATTTTGAAACGCCAACCAGATACGATCACTTCCTAACCATTCCGTATTATTTCGAATGTATTCCAAGATACTATACGAAACAATTACAATCATTTGACCCAATAGACAAAGGATAAAGATAGGATCAGCACGTAAAATCCGTTTGGTTCTGTCCCAATAAGTTTTTGAATTACTGCTATACAAAGAGTAAGCAACTACGGTAGGAGGTAAAGAATCCCAGATAAACATCAATACAATCCAAACTAAACACAATTAATAAATCAAACTAATAATAACCTGGATAAAAAGTATTCCTAAACGTTGTTGTTAACGTGGGAATAAACCATTTCAGATATACGACACCTGTTAACAACAAATGAAATAACGTAAATAGAGTATGAACAATTATTTGTTGTACCAAATTAAAATCCAAATATTTACTAAAGAAATAAGATGAATTCACCACGGCAGTAAAGGATGCTAAGATATGTTAAACGATGAATCCATTACCAAAATTTTGAATTGAATACAGTGCATCTTCCCAAGTATTTGTATAATAACTAAAAGATGCTACGACTCTGGTGACCAGAAATGCCAACCATAAGACTTGACTTAACAATAATCCAAAGATATATAGCGTTTTCTTTCGGTAAAACAATCTAGCGTAATGAAAACAAACGGCAGAGAGAAACAGAAAGGAAGCTGAAAACAATACAACTTGTAAAATATCAATTCCATATGTAAAGTCAGGTACAAGTTCACGTAGTGGTATATATATCGTCCAAGAATAAACTGTTTGTGCATTCTGAACTTTTTCTATCTGTCCAGTGAAATTCCCCAAAATATTATCAGTAAAGGTTGTATTGGCTGATAATTGAATAGTGGTCCTTTCGCCAGAACAATTCTGATCTTTATACAATGATAATAATCCATCAGAATTGCATGATATTCCCTCTGGAGATATACATTTGTCGTTGCTAAGGTAAAAGACTGATTTGTAGCCAAATAATGATTCTTTGGATAATGATTTCAAAACACAATAGTTTTGATTATTTGCTGTTGTTGGTAATCCATCAATAATATTTTCAAAATCGTTTTGTATAGTCGATCCACTATAATACCCTTTCGATGATTTTGGATACAAGGAAGATACACAACAACTCTTGGATAATGGTACTTTGACGGTACCAAAACAACCCCTACTCAAAGGAGTTTTTGATGCTTGGAATTTGTACATTGTAGGCCAAGTCTCGTTGCTTGGTGGGACTTTAATGGATATATTAGCGATTTCGTAATCATAGACAACATTTGGTATTCCATCACACATTCGCTCCTGATACCATTGACTGGTCATGACCCGGACACCCATTGTCAGCTCTAATAGTGTTATCAAGTAAATCATGTGCTTTCTGTTTTGTTTAGAAATCGTGAAATTCCGTGCTTCAATTATTTGCGTTGGTTTCAAACCAAGGCTCAAATTTGGCGTTTATTTTACTGCTGTGTGACGTCGGTTGACCCAAGTTGTTTCACACAAAACACAAGATGTGGGAGATGGTGAAGTATCAAGTAACCTTGAACGGCTTGGGTATTTCCACTATGAAATCGTAGTATCTAAAGGCGTTTTGAAGTTCAATCGGATATGATGCTGTGCTTGGACTAGAGCCTGTTGTGCCTCATTAATTGATTTACCGTGCAGTAATGAATAGTTCGTTTCAAGTCAACATGGTGGACACGGTATCAAGCCAAACACAAGATAAAATAGACATTGAATAGTACATCGAAATATAGTAAAAAATTCTTTGATTATTTGTACAACAGATTTTATTTTATGACAGAAAATGGGTCCCTTCTATTTGGTGGATTTTTGAGCTTTTGAGGTTGCCCCAATAGACGAGGTGAACAAAGACTTGTTTGCGATAAAATGATCCATTTGACTGATTAAAATGTAGTTCAATACACAATGCAGCGCCAATGAAGCAGCAATGATACCAAACCCTGCCAACCAAGCACGATCACCTCCAAGTAAATCGGATGCATCACGAACTTGTGAAAAAGCAAAATAAAACACTGCATTGAGTAGTTGGAACACAATGGCAATACAGAATAATGGATCTGCATTAAGTAAAATTCTGGCACGTCCAATAAAAGTATCATGAGACACTCGGAGGAGACTGAAGGCAACGTAGACTGGTAGAGAGCAGTTGATAGCAAACATGAAAATCATCCAGTAAGGCAAACCTGTTTTTCTCCAAATATCAATCGTTTTAGACACTGTAGTAAATCTAAAATATTGACCACCAACAAGAGCAACATGAATAACTAATATCCCAACCACGACAAACATTCGATATAAGTTTCTGACATTCAAGAACAAGAAAAATGTCCAAGTGATGTTAATGATGGCCGTCAATGACGCGAGAAGTAACAAAGCATACATTAATGCATCCCAAAGAATTGTAAATTCCGAAAAAGACACAATAATTCGAACACTTAACCAACCAAACCAAAAGAATTGACTGAGCAACAGTCCAAAGGTATATCGATTTCTCTTGACCGAATATTTTTTAATCAGGTAGGCCATTACTCCAGCGAGTGAAACCCAAGATATGAAATAGAGAACTATCATGATAACATCACTAGCAAAACGCATGTCTGGAAGTACTTTGGAAAGTGGTTGGATTATGGTCCAAGAATATTTGATTTTGCCTTCATTCAATGTTTTCAAAGTTCCGGAAAAAGATCCGAGTTTTTTACTACTAAAATCAGATTTTGAAGTTTTGATTGAAAAGGTTTCCAAATCTCCGGAACAATTTGGATTTGCATAGACTTGCAGAGTGCCATCGGAATTGCAGATCACACTATCAGGTTTTATACATTTACCATTTGCTTGGTACCAGATTTTTGAGTAGGTCAATAAGGAACTGTTGCTTGAGCTTTCTAGGAAACAAAAAGTTCCACCATTAGCAGATATTGGCGCGACAGTTGAAGCTTCACGGTCACCCAAGGCGATAGTAGATGCACTTTCGAACCCATCAAATTTGTCTAGTTCAATAGAAGACGCACAACATTCATCCCGTAATGGGACTTTAACAGTTCCTTGACAACCACCAGCTAATGGTCGTGACTTTGCCATTAATTTATACCCAGAAGGCCAAGTAGCATTTGCAGAAGGATTTTTGGCAGAAGTGTCCAACAGGTTAAACTGATACATGACATCTGGAACCTTTTCACAGATACCTGCAATCCATTGTGTGGTTAACACATTCACTGCATACGATGTTGGTATGAGGACAAAACACAGAATTCTCAACATCGATTTCTATATTCGTAATGATGGTCCGTCATATTTATATTACGACGCCATAAGTTCCCAACTAACGGATATCAATGCCGCCTCCTTGGCTTTTGGATCGGATTTCAAAATAACTCCGTTTTAATGATGTCATTGTAACCCCAATGTACTGTAGATTTAGGATACTATGTTTTTATGAATGAAATTAACGTGAATCCATTGTGCATGAAAATTACCGTGAAGTAAATGATTATCAGAGCCAAATATTGATATTAGACAAATATTTTATTTAAAGAAACCTCCAATTCCAAAGACCTTTTTAACCACCTGTCCGGTATTCTCTGCAAAAGGTGTTTCTTCATATTCTTTATCGGCATCTTTATTCCATTCCCTCATAAATTCATCTGAATCATCAAGGTTGGGATCATGTGAAGACCTTAGGAATGGAAATCTTTCATGTAGACCATTTCTAGTTTTGACAACAAATTCAGGGAACTGAATAGTATTAATGATATAATTAACATACTGTTTTCACATCCATAAAATATGCAATTGAATAAACACCAGCAATTGTTGTAACACCCACTATACTGGTTGCGATTCCAAAAGCTCGCATAGCCCAAGCTCTAGCAACAAACTTTGGATTTCCTTGAATTCCAGGAGTATTTTCCAAAGCACTGAGTCCTAAATCCGTTGTTCCTCTAGTTCTTTTCCAAATTGAAAAACAAGTTGAAGCAGCACCTAGGATTAAGGAAGAATGCTCTTACCAACAACAAATAGACTGGATCCTATCATTCTCTTGTTTTCGTGTATGTAATCCTTGTAACTTTGTACATTATCTTCCATTTTGATTGAATTGTAAAAAAAATTATCCACTTTACAAATAATTGAATTGAACTTGATCTTTCTACCTGATTTTAATCATAAGCGATGAGAGAAAGAAAGAACCCAAAATGCCGAAAGTAGAAGAATTTGGGTTGGAATTTATTAGTTGTGGGGTCATAGAGACAAAGCTTGTATAATATTTGGTAAATATCTAGTATTAAAACTAGTATGTTGTTTATAAAAAAGTTGGGTTGATTGTAGAGAGTTCAATGAGTGGAACAATGTTCCATTGTTAATCTTAATGTTTACTAATAAACAAACTTTCATTCATCATTCTAATCTAGCACTCACTCTTTCTATTTTATATTTCAAATGGACGAAGAAGTCATCAATCCAGAAACTCTCATCGCAACTTTTCAAAGCTTATCTGCTGAAGGTGATTTGTTATTACAAAAAGGTGCATTTGGTGAAGCAATACAAATATATACAAAAGCAATTGAAATCAGACCAACTGATAAGCATTGCTTAGTTTGTCGAGCTAGATGCTACATTCAAATTGGTGCAGCAAGGTATTCCACAACCGCGTATCGAAACAATTTTTAAACTACACCTTAAAACTAACAGAACATTCTAACTTTAGACATGCACTACAAGACGCGAATACTTCATTGAAAGAAGATCCAAATTATTACAAAGGCATTTACTTGGTATCAGATTGTATGTTTAATGTTGTAGAAAGCAGAAGCGCTTTATGCAGAAGGGGATTTTGAATTAGCATTATTATATTTCCATCGTGGAAACAAACTTCGACCAGAATTATATGAGTTCAGGTATTTATCAACTAAATTTTGACAAACTTTCAGGTACACTTAATCTAGCTAACAATTCTTTAGGTTAGTCTGTATAATTATTCTGATTAATACCAAGGTTGGGAAGATTAAGTGTTAATTATAACCAATAGGTAAAATGCGAAGATTGCTTTAATATTCAAAGGTATCCGAATGGTGACTAAGAAAAAGGGTTGGAATATTAAAATCGAGAGAGGCAATCAACAATTCAATAGGAGATCCGAAAAAAATCAAGATTCATGTGCCAAATCGACTTCGGAAATTGATACTAGCAAATGGAGAACAAAAAGAAGATCGAGAAAAGGCACCAGAGGAAAGAAGGCCATATTATACACCTGCAAAATTATCCAATATGATGGAAGGCAAACTGCTGGAAGTAAAAATACATATGATTGATATTAGGAATTGCACGAAGATAAAATATACCTTCAGGCAATTTATCTATTTAATAACCATCAGGATTTACTACGTGATAAAGATTTTGTTGATTTCCCAGATGAAAAGGTGACACATTTAGTCAATAATGGATTGCAATACTTACGAACACGAGTTGGCTTCTGGAGGCAACAGCTACCATTATATGCAAGACCCAGGGAACCTGTTATCATTCCTCGCCTAACCAGAGGGAAAGTCAAACCTGTGCTACCAAACATCAAGTCGGATGTGGGATTGGTAGAAAGTAAATAAGTAAATTTAGATAAATTTACGGCTGTTTAATGGTCCATTTTTTGAAATTACTTCTCCTTGATCACGCTAAAAGACGTGTGTGTATTGCTGCTTATTGCTTTTAGTTTTTTTTTGTTTGTGTGTTACCAGTGTAGTAAGTACACAACCCCCAAAAAGCAGCGCATTGAATATGCTTTGTTGGTTTAGCGTTTCAGCATCGAATAAACTATCAGTAACATTGCATATACTGGTCAATTAATCCAAGGTCCCATCCATTGACAGATTATGTCAGCACCGTTACACGATTCAAAACGTGGATAAATAATTTGGTGGTTATACAAACTTTTTCAAACCTGTAAAGCAGGATTATAATAAGCAATTTCAGCTGTTCAATGCTCGCGTGCATTAGCGCATAGCCTTAAGATATTGAATCATCGTGGCAACTGGTCTTTTTTGTTGACGTAACAACGTTTGGCTTTGTGGACCCCGATTTGGCACTGATTCGCCGCATGTGATTTTTCTATATAAACCAAATGAATTTTTTACCAAATCAATCGATAATGAAGTTTGTGCTTTCTACAGTTTTCTTGATGCTATGCGTGTCTACAGCTCCAGTCCATATCCCAACAATCAATGATGAACTTTGTTCCAGTTATTGTAAGCAGTTTCCGGATTTACAGAATTGTTTTGCTGATTGTAAAGCTTCCCATTTTTAATCTTTTTTTGTTACCCATTTTATTAATATATTCGTATTTAATTCATACATCGCATCGTTAAACTCTATTCTATTTCTTGTGAAAAATAACAACAGATCAGTCAACAGGTATTGATGAACTTAATTTGGAACCTGGTAAATAGACTCATTCATCTAACAGAAGATATCCAATTCTTCATGTATGTTTGATCAGTTATGAATACTAATCAGAACGATAGAAACAGATTCCAACGATTGAATCCATAGTTCCCAAATTCTCTACCTTCAATATCTCAATATAGCCAACCAAGACCAATTTCTACAAATGGGACCAACACCTGTTGGTGACTAAGTGCGCACTCACTAAACTTCTGAAACAGGGCATTCCTAGTTAGTGGAAAAAAAAAACGGCCAATAAATGCCAACAAAACAACGGTGGCAAAACTTGTACACATACAGATACACATTTAATCAAGCAAAAAGAATCAACCTTTTATGAATTTAAACATTATGTTGTTATTTGGTTACGTTTATTCAACTATGTATGGATCCCGTCCGCGTGTTAGTGAATTGCAATGTCGTCGTTACTGTTCATTTGAATTGCATTATCAAACTTGTTTTAATGATTGTAGAAACTCAATCTTCTAGAATCATGGCATTATCGTTATACGATTTAGTTTAACGAGAATAAACCATCAATCATTATATTAATCTAAAGTTTTGAATATTATCATCATACATCTTTCAACTAGAAAGTTCAAAATTACGAAGATAAGGATTTATTAGATACAGTGAATTGTAGAATTACTTAAGCCTTAACAATGGTCGACTAGTTCTTGAAAACATCACTAAACCAATTATCATGAACAGCAATCCCATAGAAGCATTAATACCAATACATTCCCACAAGCTTGGAGTGTTCAATGAGTACGCTTTGACAACATCAGGTCCAGAACTATAACACGGTTGACCAGGTTCACAGGTAAACTTTAACGTTTCGCTGAATTCATTTTGTGCTAAAGCTTTGTTGGTATACGTAATCATTGATGTGTATTGAAGCCATCGTAAGAAACTTGGAATTTTGTCAATGTTTAGTAGCAATCCACCAAATAGCATAAAAATCAGCAAAAATAGAGGAGTAACAATAAGTCCAACTTGGGCAGATGGGACGGCGGAACCAATCATCAGTCCAAAATTGTTAGCAGTGAATACGTGTACATATACAATAAGCATATATGTGAAAAACTGTTGTACAGTTGCTGAAAGGCCAACAAGCCAATATACAGGGATGGCCATCAATGTATTTCCAATTATAATCAATGGCCATGTGGATACAACTTTTGCCAAGAAAGCAGATGAAGGTCGATAAGATCCAGCAGCGCGTTCCCGTTTAATCTGTTTTTTCGTATCAGGAAATTCATTAATAGATGGCATTACTACAGAGAACGTCAAATTAATTGCCAAAAAGAAAAAGACACCAACACGATTTTGAACTCCACCAATATCATTGGTAACTTGCCAATACAACATACAAATAATCAAGGCGACAAAGAAAGCTAATTGTGAGATATAATACAACTTTACCTTGTCCTAAGGCGGCCCCAATAATCATTTTATCTCTAAAGACATTGATCATATTACGATTCAAAAGTGTAAAAAATTCCATTATCCAACTGGATGGCCAATCTACTTTAACCAAGTCTAACAAAGATCCATTGATGGAAGAAGGTTTTTCAATTGATGATTTAGATTCTATGGCCTTGAATTCTTTAGAAAACTTTTTAATTCTTTCGAGGGAAGATTTTTTCAATTCTTCACTTCGTTGATCGGGTGTAATGATATCCAAAAAATAATCGGTTGGATTTGTTTTTGGTGGTAATGAATATCCCAGTTTTGTGATGATAGTAACATGACTGTCTTCTCAAGAACCAACCAACGCAGTTGTTATAAGGAAGTCAGGCGAAAAATTCCACAGATTAAAAAATAATTTGGGAAAACATAATTTAATAAAAACGGTAAACATATATCGGTCCAGTATTCTATCAATCACTTGAAGTTCGGTTTTGAAAGTTCGTTTTGGAACTTCTCGAAAAGGTTCTTTGAACACTGGGAAGACTTCCCTTTTGGTCACTCTCAACAGCTTACCAAAACTTTGCAGTTTTTGAAAATGATAGACATGAATAACTACTAGGAATTCTGCATTTTAAAGGTATGAACGATCTAAAAAGAGTGAGAATAATTGTTGACAACTATTCTGCTTCTAACCAAGATTGGATAGTTTTGAGAATATTCCATTAATGGTTCTTGAGAAATCTGCACCTCCATAAAATGTCAACAGTAGTCAACTATGTGTAAGTAGTGACCGAACGTGTTCGCGATAGAGGAAAAACCTCTTGGTATTGATGACGAACCTTTCGTTAATGAACCAAGAACAGAAATTTAAATCCGTTTTATAACGTTATAGAAGTCCCAATCTTCCTGATACAAAAAAACCTAAAACGGACTCACTCGGAACAAGCAGACCTAAAGTTCTACCAGACATCTTGGAAAGCTTGGTTTTGTTACACTGCCACTGCATACTTCAACAAATTTTCCATTCTATTACCAACATCTTTCAATGGCAACTGAACAGATAACTTTTGTGCATTTTATTTGCTCCGTTGAAGTCATTCAGTATCTGATTTACATTCCAATGACTCATCAACTAGATTGTATTGATACCATACAAACAGAAGAGTATGTTATAATATCAGTAGAAATATGGGTAGCCAAATTTCCAATTTCCGTTCAGATACTATTACCTAATTCCAGTCCATAAATCGATATGCTTAGCTAATTATTTTTGGACTGATGATTGTCTGTAACAATGTTGAGAGATACGTAGAATATGAATTTATTGGCTGATTACTTTCTCCAAATAAGCAGGGTTAAGGAATAACCCTTTTCGATCCAGTTCAAAAACTGTTTTGGATGACTGAAGTCTTACCACTTCCGGTTTTAAAAATTGTAATAAATTGGATGTGTTTTTGGATTTTAGATTCTTTATAGGATCTAAAAGTTTTAAAGTATGAATGGGGTGAGTAGTTATTGTGTTTCCAAAAAGTCTACTGTTAACCAGTTGAATTGAATCTTTGTTGATGACTGATAATTCTCGTATAGCAAATTTAGCTTTATGGTGAACCAATCCAAAGATGATTAATCCAAATAGATTTCCGACAGCAATGGCACCTTTTAAATAATTCCTCATTTCATTGTGTTTTTCAGTTGATAAAGTCCTTTTTTCCAAGTCCTTTAAATAATCATCTAATGAATTCACAGCTAGCCAACCGGTAGAAATAAATAAGATATTATGAAATATTCCAATACCATAAAGCCTATATGATTAGATTGATAAGATTACAATTTCCAATGTGGTTTATTATCATGATTGTATAAAGTGACTTTATTTGAATCAGCGTGAAGCGAGTACTTTGGTCTTACAGATTCAAATACAGGTTTAATTCTATGTAAACCAGAACTAGCTCTGATTTGAGAGAACATTTTTAAAAGAGACAAAAAAAGAAAAAAATTACGGTAATAGGATCTAATGACTATAAGTAATGAAATGTTTCTGATAACAAGCTATTATCGTCTAATTGAATGTTCTAATATTCACTAATTGAATGAATGAGTCAAAATGATTTTAGTTAGGGTTAGGGTTAATTGTTTTGAATTTTGAATTTTTTTGATTTTACCAATTTCATCAAAATGTCAATTCGTCGCATTACTTCAATTTTTTTAAAATCAAACAAATTTTCAACTTGTAAACCTGCTTTCTCTGGTATCATTTTTATTACTCATTCCAAAGCCGCTCCTATTAAATCTAATACAGATTCAAAAGTAGTGTTGGATGAAAATATGCCCGGATTTAGAGAAGAAGGTGTATTAGGTACTAACTACGAATTAGCTACCGGTGCTCGTCGTCATGAATTCTTAGCTGAATTAAGAGGTGAAGAAGCTTGGGAAGATATGAGACCTTTAATCATCTCCAAATTAGGAACAAAAGCTTACCCTATCGTGGTCTCTGGTGTAGATTCTGAATTATATATGGGTTGCACTGGTACATATCATTCCATTTTTTAAATTTTTTTTTTAGGATTCCCTGCTGATTCTCACCCAATCACCTTTTTAACACTTCGTGAACATGCTGATGGACTTTTTGATCGTTGTGCTGAATGTGGAAGTGTTTACAAGGTTTGAATTGAAATTTATTAATGAATATATAGTACACACAACGTAAAGAAGACCATCACCATTAGAGACTAATAAATTCAGTCTTCTTATTATTTGTGGATAATTTATTGATTTTTATTTGGAATTGATTTGTTTTATGGATGGTCAAATAAGTAATATGGATAAGTTATAAGAGTTCATCATAAGAGACCATTGAATAATATTGATAGTTTAATCATTCCCATACTCTATCCACTCCATTTACTAACTTTCTATTAAACGCTATAACAAACATTATCCAGGTCAGAACACATGAATTAATCAATTAACATAACTGACACTATACAGTACTAAAACATTGCAATCATTCTCTTTGAGTTGCTCTCATCCATTCCTTCAAAATTTAATTTTTTCTAATTTTATTGCATGGTTAAACACTCTTTCATTACTTTTGCTTTATCTATTCTCTCCTTTGTAGCTGCTTCTACTTTCTCAATAACAATCCAAAGATACTCTACTGAATGCTTTTATGAACAGTTAACTCATGGTGATAGGTATATTAGTCTTCTTAACACTCCAGATTAGAAGTCTCTTATGAAGTTATCAAATCAACTTCTGAATATGAAATCGATTATGCAGTATAATCACATCACTTTCTAATTTTAATTAGATCACAAATCCTGATGGTTCAATGTTGCATTCTGTAGATAAACATAGAGACGCTGCTTTTGGTTTCTATGCTGGTTCTACTGGACAACACCAAATGTGCTTTTATAATCAAAATTCACCTGCTGAAAAAGTGATTTCATTCTCTTTTCTTGGTCCAGATGATTTAGCACATTTGAAAGCTCCAGATGGTTCAAATGGTAAACCTTTTAGAATTTTAATTCTTTGACAGAAGAAGAAGTTGCACTGGGAAAAGATTTACAATCATTATCAAACGAAATTCGATTTATGAAAGATGAATTATCGTACATGAATCGTCGTCTTAGTCGTCATAAACAAAGTAATATCGTCAGCAAATTCTTACATTTTAGGTATTAATGTAAATCTAACCTTCTATAGCGGCTGAAAGCACCAACTCTAGAGTATTTTGGTGGGCATTTTTCCAACTTCTTCTTCTCGTTGCTGTTTCCCTATTCCAAATCAGCTACCTTCGACAATTCTTTGAAAAGAGGAGAATAATTTAGAATGTTTTGCTTAATATATCCAGAGCATAATTTTTATCTTGGAATATCTTGTCAACTTTGAATCAACTTTTTAATACTCCAAATCAATCTATTAAGGTTGATTGGTATGTCAGATTTAATCATTTAAACTCTTGTTTGTTTTCGCGTTTGTTGAGTTTTTGCTTACCATGATTCAGTCAATAGAACCTACAGAAATGCTGGAATACAGCATCCACGGCTTTTCTTCTCACTCAGCTTCTTATCATCCTTCTCATATTACCACTAGTAAACCAACTGATCAGTCTTCCAGGTGGTCGTCAGGTTCAAACAATCAAATGCAGTTTATTACAATCAAACTAGCCTCTGTTGCTATCGCTCGTAAGTTTCCGATTTGATTTCATCTTTGTTTAGGTATTGTTTTTTGAATATCCAACCTAATTTTATAGGTAACAAAAGTTGAGTTTTGACATTAGAAACAATAACATTTGGAAAATACCACAAAGTTCATGTTTGCAACTTGAAGGAATTTAAAGTATTTGGAGGAATGGATCCGGATCATATGACAGAGTTATTACATTCTGGTTTAAGGAATGATTCAGAACAAGAAACATTTGCATTGAAACATAAAGCTAATGGTGTAGTAAGATACTATTTTCAAATGATATCTAGAAAATGCCTTGCCAATATATAAAAATTGTTCCCTTGTTGGCTTGGGGTGCTAATTTTAATTTTAGTATTTGGTATGTAGAGTTGAGAGGTATCAAAGATCCACAAGTGGTTCAAAATGCATATCGTGAATTTACAGATGTATTTAGTTATATATAACCGTTTAGGTATGTAAACCCCATTGTTTATTCGTTTAGTATCGCGAAACAGAAGTTATTAGATTATGCTTGAAACACTTTCGAAAGCGTAATTTATTAGATTCCTTCCAAGCACTTCAAAAGCAAACAAATTTAACATTAGAACATCCACTATTATCCCAATTACATCAAAATTTAGTATTACCATTTCCATCTGATTCATACAGGTAATTAATGGAAACTTTGATTATGCCGAAACATTAATGCAACAAGCATTAAACGACAATTTGTTTGATGACTATATAAGTGATCTGTCATATAAACCAGTCTGGAATCGAATTACAAACGGACCAAATGGAGTTGGTCCAACTATGGTATACATTATTCGATTTAATCATTAGCGTGGTGGTCACCAAATGTGTATTGACAATGATACCGAAATAATCTATTTATTTGGAGGATGGGATGGAACAAGGGATCTATCTGATTTTTGGGCCTACCACTGTAAAGAAAGAGAATGGCGATGCATTTCACTAGATACACGAAAGTAATTTATTGAAAACTAATTTCATTTAGACAAGGTGGACCAGACCCTAGATCATGTCATAAAATATGCTTTGATCCGAACCATAAAGTTATTTACACCCTTGGAAAGTATGTCGACCCTGATAGCAGACCAAATATACAATTGGATAGGTTCTTTAGTATTTGCTTAGTATTAGTGATTTTTGGAAATTCGATTTAATTACTGGCAGATGGACAAAGATCAATAATAACACTGCTGTAACCTCTTAATAAGCTAACCTTTCTAGCAAGAAGGTGGCCCTGATTTGATATACGATCATCAAATGGTCGTTGACTCTGATCGTGGTACTCTATATGTTTTTGGAGGTCGTACTATATCCCCAGATCCTGCTCATATCAGTTATTCTGGTTTATTTAGCTGGAACATTGCAACCAATACTTGGCGCTGTATCAAGAGCGATTTGCATCAACCTAGCAGTGCAATTCAGATCAAATCAAGGATTGGTCACTCTATGCTATTTAACCCTCTTACTCGAGAGGTATTTAATTCTATTGTTTATATACAGATTTATATTTTTGCTGGACAAAGAAACAAAGATTTTTTGGCCGATTTTTATATATATCAAATTGATACTGATAGAGTGATAGAAGTCTCTCGTGATTATTCTAAAAATGGAGGTTTGTAGTCTGAACTTTAACATATTAGGGCCTGACGCTGGTTTTACACAACGTGCAACAATCGATGTTGACCTGGGTGAATTTTATGTACTCTCTGGATTAATGAGGGAAAAGAATGCACTTTCTGAAACCAAAAATGCTTTCTGGGTATATAATATCAAAAAAAATAAGTGGACAAAGGTTTATGAAAATGAAAACGTCGGAACCGAATATTGGAGTACAATGACTCATCAAGAACCTCGTCCTAGATTTGCCCATCAATTGGTTTACAATAGTAAACGTAAATCTCAATATTTATTCGGTGGAAATCCGGGAGAAAATGCACATCCAAATCTAAGACTTGATGACTTTTGGGAACTGTATTTAACGAGGTAACTGGAAAAAATCTAACACCATAGACCAAGTCCAACTGATATGCTACGAAAAGCACAGTTTCAAATTCGCAAACAAAAATTTGTTGAATATAGCACTGTAGACAAAGCAATGGCATTACAATATCTTCAAACATCTATTTCCCAAGTAGTAGACCACTCCGATGAAGCAGAATCAAAAGAGTTCCGTGAATTGACGTTACATTTGTTTTCTTGGAATCCACGAACTAATAATGACTTGATGGTGGAAAAGAAAAGTAACTCTATATTTATTCATGTTTAGATGCATATCCTGACCGATCGAAATTGTATGATGTATTGTTGACATATTTTCCAGAGAACATGCGAGAACCAAAGGCTAACTTGATTGATCTAGTTCCAATGGTTTAGAATTAATAAACTTCTTTTTCTGAAACATGGTCAGTGTAATGATTTTGCTGAAATACGTGTAAAACTATTCATTATATATCTTAAAACACAACAAAATCTGTTTTTATTGGAAAAGATACTCAAATACCTTCAACCCAACTATCAATAGTATCCTTAACCACTTGATGAGTGCTCAGAGTATTGTGGCCTGCGTGCTTTACTTCCAAGAACCACACATGATTTGGAGCCTTTGTAGACGAATTTGGTGTCATTGAATGATCAAGAGACCACAATGTACCTTCATCTCCATCCAAATGGGTAACTGATATTCCAGCAACTTCTTTTGCGTCAAAAGGTCTTGGCTGCCTTAATTCCCAAAAACCTTCATCTTCTTTAAGTAATGGCTTCTCTAAACGACCCTGAGCGGCTTGTAAAAATAATGCCCTTGCTTGCCTATAATGAGAAAGGTCTATTATCATACCATGGACGTATCTCAAAATCCTTAAAACCGTGAATAATTAGAACAGGACATGACACAAAAGGCATTTTTTTAGCCGAATGCCATTTGTCAGTCATTTTAGATTTGACCCACTTTTCATACTCTGGATATCCACAAAACGGTTTCAGCACTGGGACCATTGGATACCCCAATGATGCATCGGCAATAGATGCGTAGCCCGACAGAATAACTAAACCACCACAACCTGGGGATCCGATCTATAATGAATATATATATATTTACTTTTGCTTTGTTCACAGAGATTGTATGTGCCAAATCAGTTGCTACCCCACTTCCTAATGAATGACCAACAATGATAATTCGAGAAGGGTCAACACCTTGTGCTACAATCCAATCATAAGCAGCTAAAGCATCAATTTTGAGCCCTTCTTCAGTTGGGAGAGCGAATGTAGAATCACCAAACCTTGAAAATTAATAGAATCGGTTTTACCCGCGATAATCGATTGCAACAACATGAGATGTCTTAACTAAAGAGGTCATCATCTATTACATAAGTTATATTGACTAAAACCTAGGATTGATAACCTCAGAAAACAAAGATTACCTTATAAAAATCTGTTCGATGAAATGTGGCTCTATTTCCTGCATTCCCATGAAAATATAAGAAAACCAATTCAGCAGACGAAAGAGGGACGTTTTTGTCCACATGATTCATATTTGGTTTTGGTTTTGTAACGGTATTTCGTGGAAGAATATGCCAACCGCCCAACTAATTTTTTTAAATCCTATAATCTTTTACTGTTATTCCGTCTCTTGTTGTAATTTTAATGTTTTTAACAGAACCAGCTAAAAGATTAAAAAATGAATTTAAAGAACCTCGAAATCCAAATCGCTCTCCATCCTTGTCCCAATTTACAAAGAATGGGAAGTTTATAAAGTGCAGATAAATAGCAATTGATTGGAACGGATATGGAACGTAAATCAACAGACCCAAAATAAACTAAAATTGTTATTGTACAATGAAATCCAGTAGAAATGTATTGAAATGAATGGCAATAGCAATGAAATAACTTACAGCATAGAAAATAGCGAAAAGAAAGGAGTAATAGAGCAACGTTAAAATCATGAGGTTCAAAGAAAACGGGCAAGAATGATTGACATCATAAAGATTTGTCTCTTGGAAATAAATACATCAATGCTACATTAGTTGAACAATGAACTAAAGCAAAACCAATCGATTAGCAAGTATTTTCAAAGAATGGGTTTATTAAAAACATGATTAACTGAAGAGAAATACATTGAACATTTAATTCATTTCTATAGGTTAAAAAATCAATTTTCAATACCAATGTCCAAGTCATTGACTTGTTCCAGGATGCTCTTTTTCCAGTTCTTATTTTCCAAAAGTCCTTTCAATCTGAGTAATTTTTTAGCCTTCTTTTTGTTGATTGGTTTAGGAGGGACTAAAATTCCATTTTTACCCATTTTAGCTTTAGTGATTCCTAAAATACGTTAAATTGCTTAAACATACCTGAGGCTACTTTAACTTTCTTTAAGATATCTGAATGTGGTTTATCAGTAAGTAAGAGCTTCTGTTGATGAGCTGCAGTAGCTTCAACCACTAATTGTTCTACTGGAACCAACACATCATTAGTCTTTTCAATCACTTCTTTAGAAGTCAAATGCAGCTTTTTCATTAACTGCTGTCTCGATTGTCTCCTTGCCTTTGGCAGATTCTTGTTGATTCTATTTGGTTTTGCTCCTCCTGCCATTAAGTTTGTGTATTAAAAAAAAAAAAAAAATATGAAAGTCGCCTTAGGTACACAATTATTCGAAAAACATTTAATATTCATAAACAGGTTTATTTTGTACGTGGGTCAACCCAGTTTTCGTATCCATCCTTCAACTTGACTTTGTTGGTTTCTTTGTCAAGTGATAGGCATTGCTTCATCAACACCTTCATCATTCGTTTGTTTTCTTCTGGGTACTTATTGAACCAAACCATACGCAATTCATCTACAACCTCTCGCACAGTGATCCCTTCTCGATTCTTCACAATTCGAATCAAATCATCGCTGGTCATAATATCTATTTGTCTAGTTCAAATCTATCATACCTGGATTCGTGTTTACTGGTGG
Organism: Globomyces sp. JEL0801; assembly: GCA_027595885.1. Taxonomy (NCBI): domain Eukaryota; kingdom Fungi; phylum Chytridiomycota; class Chytridiomycetes; order Rhizophydiales; family Globomycetaceae; genus Globomyces; species Globomyces sp. JEL0801. The sequence continues at coordinate 74,820 of JADGIX010000017.1, forward strand.
TGCAGCAATAGGTGGAGGGGAAGAAGGTGCCGGCGACGCAGAAGCCCTCATATTTTGTCGTCTCTCTTGCTTGATTTTTCTTGATATTACCTGTCGTTTAGCAACAATACGGGCTTACTTCTGCAGCAGATGGAGGGGGTGGAGCTGCTGGTGATACGGATCGATCATCCTGATTATTAAATCTATTATACGATACCCTTTTTATGTCATTGTCATCAAGCTTTTGTTTCTTTGAAGCAGACTCTGGTTCTGGGGTGAGTTTTTGTTTAACAGATAACACTGATTTAACAGGGCTCTTTTGTTTCTGTAGTTTTAACTTCTTTGCCTTCTCTAACAACAAGTTTGGTTGCAATTCTGGTTTAGTTTCCTCTTCATCTTCTTCCTAAAAGACTCTTAGACTTACAAATTACCACATCACTCCAGTATGGGTTATCATCACCAGCATCATCATAAATATCTTGACGCTCTCTCTTTACTAAACTTTTTGCCAACTACATATTAATGAAAGTTTGGATTTGTACTTTGGCGCCATCCACATTCCAGATGTCGTGCTCTTTATCTCGCTCATCAGCCATTGATTTTGAATGTAATCGTTTCTTGGCTTCTTTGGCTTCTTCTTCATCATCCATACCGAAATCTACTACTTCATCATCTTCAAATTCTGGTACATTTAATACTATATACAATCTCAATACCTTCTTCAAAATCAAATGCAAGATCTTCGGTATCTTCCTCTTTCTTGGCACTACGCCTTGGCTTTGGCTTTTCATCCGGTTCACTAATATATTTAAAAGTGTGATATATACTCTATTTTGTACAAATTTTCTTTCCAAGATTTTTTAGGTTTCTTTAACTCTTCTTTTTTTGGTTTTGATTGGGATTGTTCAGGCTTAACGTCACCATCCTATCAAAAGTAAATATGGTGTGTGTATTTACTTTCATAAAGAATAAATCAGATTCTTTCATCGTGACACGACCCATAGTACTCATTTTCGCTTCCGCTTCATCCAGAGTTAAAGTACGATGATTCAATTTAGGAACAAATTTGTACCATTTGGAAACTGGTATAACTTTGAACCCCTCTGGTGTGGATACGAATAACACATGATTAGATGATTGACTTCCTTCCAAGTTTCCTATATACGTCTGTTCTTCTGCATCTTTCAGAATCCATGGGGATTTATCAGGATCCGAATGACGAGAACCAATGGATGCAATAAGTGATCCAGTTTGTAATTGCTCACCACCTAGCACAACATCTTCGTGATGTCTTCCAAGAAAGAATGCCTTTAAAGGTTAGCATTCAATTTGATCCAGAATATTGAAATAGTTTGCGATTCATTTCCACCGTGAAATAAAAACAAAATAAAGTTGGATAGTGATAAACCTGTACCTTTGTTTTCTTTTTGAAGTACGAACTCTTTGCCTTTTGTTCCTCATCTTCAACTTCGTTTTTCTTTTGCTTTTCCCGGTTTAGATAAAATGGAGGTTTAAAACTGTCTAATTTGAATTTTTGAGAGGGTATTTTCATGACATGATGGGGTAAAACTAATGGTCCTAAAAATAAGCATCATCATCCATCAAACCAGATCCAGCGGATATCAGCGAGCATTCCTGATAAGAGTTCTGTGAATCCTGTTGCATTGTGTCGTTTGATTTTGATCAAGAAAAAAAGATTGAATCCAATTAGCCGAATATCAAGACAGAAATTGTTGAAATTAAGGTAAAGTTTAAGTAAAGTTGTTTTTTATTTAATAGAACGTTACCAGCATTAATTAAGATTTACTACTTCTCTACCACCACTATATCTACAGACAAACAAGATTCTACGCGACTGAAGATTATAAATCATTTTGGTATTCGGCAATATAAGAATGCGCATAATCTGTGGGTTATGATGGAGATGGCGGATTATTTTTGGGTCAAGCTGAAACCAAGATAAATCTTCCAAACTTTCTTCAATGTCACCTTCAGCAACTCCAGCCGGGACCAATAATGCCAAGGCCGTAACGGTAGGATGTGTCCCAGAACACTTTTCTGGGCCTTTGTATTTGTTGACTGAACAACAAGCCAACTCACAGGACTCTTCTTTGGACGCAACTGTGAGTCCTAATGCTGTCAACCCACGAACTACTGACACTACTACTACTCAGCATCCACTAGTCACAATTTTGAATATGCCCGGAGGAACTGGACAAGTATATTGCAATCAACTGATGTCTTAGATGATAAAAGCATTACAAAATGAAAACTTGGATGTTGCTGTCGCGTTGACTGAAGGGATTGTGCTAAGTACTTGAATCATGATTAATGTTCTAGATTCTTGCACGTCGTTGTTGAGCAACGCAAGTAACCCAATAAAACTGATGGGATTGTATGTGGACTCCTCTTTATGCTGGTCTATTGCTGTATCCCCAAACCCATCAACTCCATTAAATAACATCTCAGATTTGAAAGGTGCAAGGATTGGGGGTAATCTATGGTATTGTTCATTCAATAGTTTCGAGATTGGGCAGTGGAAGTCATATCATGGCAGTAGTACTTTCAATGCAACAAGGTTGGCTAAATACTGAGGATGATTTTACATATGTTATTGCAAATGACATCCGTGGACTAATTGATGGAATCACAAATAATACTTTTGATGCGTTCTTGTGGGAAATAACAACTACAAAAGTACTATAATTATTACCTAATATTTCGTAGCCTTATTATGATACAAATACGTTAAAGATGCTCTCAACTATTACTCCTCCTTGGCCTTCATTCGTATTTGCTAAAAGAGCCAACGATAAAGATCCTAAATTCAACTCACTTTTGTCGTCCACTCAGCAGTCAGTAAAAGATTTCTGTGAAAACTTCAACACTACTGGATTGTCCCTATTTGAAAATCGATCAGATGTGTTCCACTATCCAAACCAGAGTGATATTCTTAAGTGGTTTGAAAAAGTGCAATTCGCCAAACACTCTAACATTGTATCTAAATCTATGCTTTCCAATTGCGTAAAAACTCTGGTGAAGGCCAATTTAATTGATCAAAATGAATTGGATCTCTGGGAAAACAAGCATGGGTCCATACTAGAAGCTATTTGTGATCCAATAGTTTCATTGCAAGACTAAATAAAACTCATGAAAGATTATTCCCTTATTTGAATTACTTGCTCAAGACTATCAAATATTACATCACTTTGATAATGATGGATTAGTTAGATACAGTGTTAAACAGTGCAAAAAATTCGATAAGATAGACGATTTGTTACTAAGTTGATAAATATAATTAGTTCAAGCTGGATATTTGGTCTAAACTAACATAGTTCCCAGGGAATATTCCTTTCCTTCCATTCAGAGTCCCATGATACCATTCTCCTTGTTTTTCAGAAACCCAAATGACATCTCCTTCTTTAAAAGATAAATCACCCACTCGTTGACCATCAAAATCAAACATTGCCACTGCCTGTTTAGGTTTTGCAGCTAGTTTTAAAGGTTTTGGAGGTGGAGGAGGGTTTCTTTTACGTGTCCCAGCATTTTCACTGCTTGATTTCAGTGAATAATTATTCTGAATGACTTCAGAATCTCTGGATGCATTGAGAGTTGTAATTGAGCTTTGAATTAATTCGTCATCAATAGAGTCTTTTTTGAATGTACCCAATGTGGAAAACTTTAAATTCAGCATTCTATATAATCCATCTGCTTCTGCAGGACATGGAACGCGTCCGCTGAGGATTTCTTGAGCCGAAATATCCCTGCCGTATAATTCTCGATTGGCCTTTTGCCTTGTAAGAATCAAAGTACCTATTAAAAATAAGTAAAATTAACAAGTATAGTAGAATGAATAAATTGGTTAGGGACACTAGAACACTTCATTATTTTTTCTTTACCTTCTAAAGTCATACCGACAAATAGACCTTTTGATTTTGAATAAGAATAGATTGGTGCCGGGTTGACAACAGACCCTGCGGCCTCTGTTGATCGGCCAGTAGGACCAGCTAATATTTGTCAAAGTAACCTTCAATACCTGCAACACTCACATTTCCACCCAAAGTAACATTTCCTCGACAAAATGCTTTAACAGCTTCGCTATTGTTTAAAATAAAAACCACGTCTGTGATCTGAGCTCCAATTTGCGCGCCAATACCAACACCTGCAGCCTTATATTTGTTTATATATAAAATCTTACCATAATAGCACTAGGTGCGGACCATGATCCATCTTCTAATCTAGATAATACTAAGCCTGTACCCCCACGCCCTGACCATAGAAACCCGGCTTTTACAATTGTTATTATAGCAATTCCTCTGGCTCTGGCCAACACATTCTTTGGTATTAATGAATTATCCAGTTGGTTATTTCCCTTGATAAAGTGCTCCAAGATAGATTCTGCTTTATCACAGCTGATCGCTAAAGACTCTGGCAATGGATTGTGTACTTTCATAAAATAGGTTAAAAAACGCGATGGATTTTGATCAAAAACAAACAAAACCCGAATCAGACTCCATGATATCACCCATCAAGGAAATCAAAAAAACAATCCAGCACTGCTACGACAAGTCGATCAAGTTTGAACCTTTTCAGAATCGAAATGCAGATCTGATGACTGTTGATTTTGATTTTATTATCATGACAGAAGATGGATATCGAGAAAAGTTTCTCTTAGATTTAATATCCAAGATGAGAAACAATATTTACAAAATCCATACTTCAAAGCTGTCGTCAATTCAACTATTACTTGAATTGTTCAACAAATTAGGAGAATTACCAAATTTGAAAATATTGAAGTTGGATAGTTTCTATCTAAAAATCATCTTGGATTCAAACAAAATCTTGAACTATCATCCAGGAATCTCAATTTTAGATATCTACGTAGATTACAACAGTAACAACTTTCTAAATAACATCATTGAAATCATTCAAACGAACAAAGTCCTGTATATGATAAACATCACTTATTGGAGTTTTATTGATAAATTTCAGTTATTCCAACTCATTCAAGCATTACAAAATAATTATACTTTATTACAATTCAATTTTAGTTGCGTCTTGCCAACTTTGAATGAAGATGATGAAGAGCGATTAAATGAATTGTTTCAATCGACTATAGTAAATCCTTTCTTGAATTTAAGCTTAAAATCTCTGAATTCAAAATTTATCAAATTATGCCAACATCCTGATCAATTCCAAATGGAATCAATCATTGTTTCAAGAAATCTCATCAATTTCTCTAGAAAGTTGCAATTATTGTTATTCTGTAAATCGCCTAAAATTACACCAGATATGATTGGATTTATTTTTCAGATTGAATGCAATTTACCGTCTAATATTATAGATTTGATTTATTCAGTTTTAATGGATAGGAGTTCTATTGGAAAGTTAGTTGATATTTCAGATTGCCCTTTCAATACTTCAGAGTTGATTCGTACCTGTTATCGTTTTGTATTTTTGTAAATATATGTTGCACCTCGCACCAAGTACTAAACAACTTTTACTTTTGTATCTGGTCATCTACATCTAAGTGTAAGTCAGTGTAATCGCGCTTTAAAATGCGACACATGGACAATACTTGAAGTAATCACGAAATACAAAACCCCTTTGACCGTCGCGTCTTTGCTGAACCATAAAATTGCAAATGGACTCCTCTTTAATTTTCAGAGTACAATCGAGTTTCAAGGTGTGACAAAATACTTAGCAGTGAAACATAAAAAGTGAACTCCACAAAGAGTTAGAAAACAAATTGAATTCAAAGAAAAAAAGTAACAAAGGAATCCATAAAATTCAAATTTTCATTAAAATGGGGAATCAACAAGCAACCGAATCAAAGTCCATTCAAGAGCATTCACAGAGTCCAAAGAACGGGACAAAACGATTAAAATATTTGTTCAAACCGAAATCGGCTGTTATAGAAAGCGAATATATGAAAAATGAACTCCATAAGGAATTAAAGAAAACCATATCTTCAGTGTCATTGAAACGTGAATCTACTAGTACCTTATTAAACAATGAGAATCATTTAGAACTGTTAGAAGCTCCAAATAATGTAAATCACAGCGAGAATTTGGTGATGAATGCGCTTTTCAATAGTGATGATCAGGCTAGAAACCGAAAACCGGATATCTCATTGACTGATACAAATGAACGAAAGCTAACGTTCCAAGATGCAGCACAATTATCCGGTATCTATACTAGGTGGCATTCGCATATGAAATTAACTCAAAAGCAAAACACTGAAGTGTAAGTCATTATTATCAATTACAACTATGCACTTGAACTTCCACTAGTCTGTTCAATAATTTAATCGACTAACTATTCTTTAGGTTCTTCACCTTCCACGATTTGACAAAAAAGAATGTCACGGAATTATATCAGCACAAAAACTTGAAGAAGTTGCAATTAAACCATTGTAACATGCAGGAACCTATTCCTGTGGACGTTGGGCTACTGAAGAATTTGACTCATTTGTAACATTTTTCAACTCATGTTAGTTGGTTGTTTGACAATGGAATGACTGGGTCAATCCCAATCGAATTGACGACACTGCCTTTCTTGACTGAACTGTAATTTATGTCTATTTGATCATAGTTGGTTGGATAATAATCAATTAACCGGATTTATACCAAAAGAAATTGGATTATTAAAACATTTGAGAATATTGTAACTTTACATATAAATTCATTCTATAGGAACTTGGCAAGAAATCAATTGTCAGGGGAAATTCCAATTGAAATTGGAGAATTACCAATTTTAACTACACTGTAAGCATTGGCATTATTGTTTAATCTTAGTACATTAGCAAGAAATAAATTCACAGGAACGATACCAGATGAATTATCCAACTTGGAGCACTTGACCACATTGGATCTCTCTCACAATCAACTGTCCGGTGCGATTCCATCATCTTTAGGAAATTTGACTAATTTATTATCTTTGTATCAAACTCATGTAACTGATCCTATTTTAGGCATCTAGAATTTAATTTTTTGGTTAATGATATTCCCTGTAGTTTTTCCCAATTGGTGAATTTGAGGGGATTGTATGCTATTAGTTATTTAACTCTTGTAGACATTTATCACATAATCGTTTGTCTGGGTCTTTGACAAGAGAGATTTACATGCTACCCAAACTTTCAAATTTGTATGTCAACTTATAGAATAATGTTAGGAATGTGGATTCACAGAATCGTTAATATTCAATTTGTCTAATATAAAGACAGTATATATACTTTTGCATGTTTCAATTGTCATGAATTTTTTATTATTGGTTATGGAATTTTCAAATGATTCTTTAATTTCTTCACTAATAGCCAATCATCTTTGCTTAAATCATTTCTAAAAGTGGTTTTTAGAACATCAATACTGGCTCGAGTAATCTAAAAAAACATTAATAATTTGACTAAAATTTACATGAGCATAAATATCGTTTTTATCGGTGAAATGTCTTCCATATGCAGCAGGTGTGGCATAATTTGGACATTCTAATCGAATAGATACTGATGGATCACCACGTTTAACCTCTTGTTTTGGTTTCTTGTTCAATTCTATACCAACCACTTTTCCAAGACTAATCACGTTTCCATTCTACTAATTAGGTAAACACAACTTTTACCTCTCCAACAACGCAAAGTGGAGTTCCCAGTTTCAAAGTACCTTCTACAACATCAACACCAATAATCTAAAAATAAGCTTAATCAACTAATCTTACAATTGGAGAACGTTTGTTGAAGACAGCATCAGGAATCATTTTAATGAGACATGGGAATACGGCGGATGGCGCAGCATCACGTTTTTTCGATTCTTCCAAGTCTTTCATATATGCAGTATACTGATCAAACAAATGATAAATAATATTGGCGCTGAAGATTTTGACACCCATGTCCGCAGCTAATTGTTCTATTTCTCTGTCAATTGGAACATCGAATGCAAGCAATTGGGCATACTCTGGACATTTTTCCAACATAATTGAGGCACGAATAATATCTTTTTTATGGACAGGACCAATGTTGATACCACTGACTGGGATTTTACAATCCCTCAAGAAGGATAATAAGGCTTCCAATGAACCCAAAGTAGAAGCCTGCACACATACACCCTTGCCCGATTTATCAATTGAAGTCAATAAGGTCTGTAAATCTTCCATGACTTCTTCCCTAATGTCATCCTCGTCATCATCAGGGCCAATAACAAGCAACCTAGATCCTGCAATAGCTTTTTCCAAATCAGGTGCCGAAATTTTGATTCCTAGCGATGCTTTGACAGTCTTGTGATGTTGATATGCAGATTTTACTCGTAATTCACGCATTGGTTGAGGAGTCAACAAAGCACGAACTGTAGTCACAATAGGCCCGTTCAATCCACAAACACAAATTCGATCACCTTCATTCAACACACCGTTAGACAAGACCACATCAATGGTCGTACCCAAACCTTCAATCACTTTGACTTCCAAAACAGTACACTCTAACTCAGAAATGTACATCAACCGCTCGGCCATACGGCTTTGGCAAAGATCCATCAAGAGATGTAACAAATCAGGAATACCTTCACCAGTAACAGCAGATGTTGGAATAAGAGAGACATTTTTACCCATATTGGTGTTTTCCCAATATAAACAAGCATTCAAACCTTGTTCGGCAAATTCAACAATAGTTTTAGTAACACGATCTTCAAATTCTTTCACAACATGTTTCTTTTGTAGTGCCAATGTATCTCGGGTTGGCATATCTTTATGTGTTTCCCAATCAAACATACGATCGATTTTGTTCAGTGCAACAACGAATGGTGTTTTACGAGCTCGCAACATATTTAAGGATTCTAGAGTCTGAGGTTCCAAACCATGGACAATATCAACCACCAACACAGCAATATTACACAGCGAAGACCCTCTGGTACGCAAATTGGTGAAAGATTCGTGTCCAGGGGTATCGATAACTAATAAACCAGGAAGTTGATAGCCAGACTCCTTGTCCTTGTGAATTAACTTTGTTTTTTCTTCAATAGCATCAATAGGGAAGTAAGTAGCACCGATTTGTTGTGTAATACCTCCAGCTTCGCCTTCTTGAACATTGGTTTGTCGAATCTTGTCAAGAATTTTAGTTTTTCCTTTTTATTAAAACATGGCTAGTATACCTGTATCTACGTGTCCAAGAATACAGCAAATTGGAGATCGAAGGTTGTCTTTCGAGCGTGCAGCATAGGATTGAGCAATACGTTCCTAGATTTAATATGGTTCATGATACCTGACGACGTTTATGAGCTTCTTCTTTTCTGATTAAAGCTTGACGTTCGGTAGCAGTCATTTCGTCATCTGAATCCTCTTCATCTGACTCGTCATCTTCATCTTCATCCGAATCATCTTCTTCTGAATCATCTTCGTCCGAACCACTATCTTCTTCATCGTCCTCTTCCTCTTCCTCTTCTGATTCATCATTTTCATCTTCATCTGCAACATCTTCCTTGATTTCAACAGTTTTGATATTGGTATCCTTCTTAGATGGAGCCTTTTCTTCCACTTTCACTTTAGTTTTGTCTTTTTGAATAGAGTCAGGTTTGTTCTTTTCAACAGTTGTTGCTTTGGTAGTTTCTTTCTTCTTCTCTTCTTTAGGTTCAGGAGCAGGTTCTTCTTCACTCTCAGCATCCCATGAATCTTTCACCCCTTCGTCACTCTCAGCATCCCAAGAGTCCTTCACATCTTTATCACTTTCAGCATCCCAGGAATCCTTGACATCTTTGTCACTCTCTTGATCCCAACTGTCTTTTGCCTCTTCCTTTGTGTCTTCATTATCAGCTGCATCCCAAGATTCTTTTGGTTCATCCCCTTTCACTGATTCAGACTTGACAGAATCTGACTTAATAGACTCTGACTTGGTTGATTCTGGTTGAGCAAACTTGGATTTAAAGCCCTTTCGACGATTTGAGTATACAACCTTTTTTTTCTTGGCACCTTCCTCCTTATCTTGAGGTTCCATTAATGCAGGAACAACGAGACCAGCTGCAATCATGGCATCCAATTTGGCCTTTGCTTGTTGAGCGGCCAGTTTTTGGGCAGGAGTCATATACTTTCCACTCTTCTTGAGTTCTTCTTTACGAGCCTAATAAAAAATATTATTATCATCTTTTTCAAACCTTTTCTCTTTCACGCTTCTTTTGCTTGGCCTCTGCCTTCAATCGCTCTTCCTCAGCTGCTCTCGCTTCTTCTTCTTCCTGTTTTTTGCGAATTAGTTCTTCTTGTCTCGCGGCTTCTTCTTCAGCTGCCCTTTTAGCTTCCAATGCTTCACGCAAAGCTGCAATTTGTCCACCTTAAAATATTAATGAGATTATATTTCACCTTTCTTGCCCTTTTTCCCTTTCTGATTCTTTTGGTCCTCTTCAACAGCAACAGTTTCTGCGGCAGCTACTTCAGCTAAAGAAAATGTTTCCTTTTTGGTTTTACTCTTTTGAGCCAATTTTGCACGCTCTTTTCGTTCCTTTTCTTTCTCTTTCTTGGATTTAATTCGAGTTGGTTCCTCATCCTGTGCCTTTTCTTTTTCTTTGACTTCAGGCTTTGCTTTCTCAGGCTGCACAGTTTTTTCTGCCATTTGACTCTCTTCTGCATCTAACGCTGCTAAAATTTCTGCTGCATCTTCCACATCATCATTCTTACGGGATTTTTTTCCTCCTTTGCCTTTCTTTTTTGAACTTGTGTCTACTTCTGGAACTGGCTCCTGGTTTTCCATTTCTGCTTCTTTCGCATCCAATGCAGCCAAAATAGCCGCAGCATCTTCTTCATCATCGAATTGTCGATTCTTTTTTCCTTTTTTGGCTTTCTTTTGAGGTACAATTGGTGTCTTTATTTCCTGATCATTTTCTTCAGCAGCGTCTAAGGCAGCAAGTATGGCAGCAGAATCTTCTTCTTCATCATTCCTATTCTTTTTCCCTTTCTTTCCCTTTTTTTTAGTTGATTGTACTGGAGTAATTTCTTCTACAGAATCATTATCATTATTATTTTGATCTTGATCATCTAAATCTGCCAACATTGCCAAAGTTGATTTTTTTTTATTCTTCTTTGGTTTTGCGATGATAGACATTCTAAAATTAATGAATTCAAATGAAGACATACAGACCACCTAAATCTTGACCATCTTCATCCAGATTATAGTCAGTTGCAAGAGTTGGTTCCGGTTCAGTCCATTCATCTTTGTCTTTATTATTCCTAAGATTGAGTTAATTTTTGGTAATTCAATATGATGAATAAGTTAAATTTTTAGGTTCATGAAATGGTTTACTTTTTCTTTTTTGGAGGCATTGAGATTTATTGAAAAAACAAAAAAAAGAAATTTGTCACAAAGAGGAATTTCATTCATTGGTTATAAAAAATAAATGAAAATAAACCAGTTCATATTGGTTGAATTAGTTACAGTCATACTGGTTAAATTAGTTACAGTAACTACTAGATGTTTAAATCCAGAATTTGTTGTTTTATTACTATCTGTTGAATATTTAATATTACTTCCCACCTTGAGATGGGTTTACGTTATAGAAATAATTGGGCTTGAGTTTATTGGTGAACAAAATGTGAATGGTGAAAAATTTGGGACAAACCATTCGTCACGAACAAATATCAGGGATGATGTGTGGTTTTCATTTCAAATCATTGGCTAATTTCCCTCTAATTCTTTGTTAATTGTAATGGTACATTAAGAAAAGTATTTAATCGATGTGAAACCATTATTCAGTATAAATTAGGGTGAAGTATTTGCTATAGCACACTAACACGTTTTCTCCCACAGAAATTTAATTTACAGATATGAGAGAATTAATCTTTCTCACGAAAAATTAACTGTTAATTGCATTTGTCAAAAATTGAATAAGGGAATAGACTTAAAGAATGCCTGCTGACCATTCTGGGCGTTGGGAGCTGAATGTTGGGAGGTGAAACACTATTCTATCAATTCAAGTTCCTGATTGACTCCCTAAATGACGCAGCACTCCCTAGAAAAAGATCAAAATCATGTGCTAAAAACGTATAAAATGAAGCTTATATCCTTTAAAATGTCAATAAAAAGTAAAATGGGTACCGAAAAAGAAGTATGGATGGACTACAATGATGATGGTATTGAACCAATATCCACTAATCCGACCGTGATCAAGATTGCCAATATCATTGAACATCCAACCTATGAAAAATCAATCATTGCCCTTTTAATCATGGACATCTTTTTTGTCATGGGTGAAATATTCATTGAATTCGTTCATTTGGGAGAAAAGAAGTGTCCAGATTTGATGGAACCAACCTATTTGTCTCCAGAGGATGATGTTCCTAAAAAGAAACCTAAAGGTTCCATGTACAATATCGAAAAAATCTGTTATATGGGATCAGTTGCGATTTTGGTACTTTTTGTGATTGAAAATTTGGTGAAAATGGGTGTTTTTGGTCCAAAGTATTACACCAAATTCAAGAATATTTTTGATTTTGCTTTAATTTTGGCATCACTCTTCATTTCAGTTTTCTTACATGGTATCCCTGCTTCACTTGTTGGTTTATTGGTCTTACTTCGATTCTGGAGAGTTGTTCATGTCATCAAATCTGGTAAAAAATTGTTGGGTAAAAAGCAGATGAAGGAACTAGAAGAAAAGGAATTCGTATATGAACAGAAATTAAATGAATACAGATTACAAGTTGATAGTTTGAATCAGAGATTGGCCAAGTATGAAAAGATTTAAACACTATAATAAAAAATACTTTACTTCTGTTATCCTCGATTCTTTGATTAATATTGAGAATCAAATATGTATTCTTTTGTTTTAATGTTTCTATTTACATCGAAATTAAGGATACTATCAATACAAGTAAATGTCCTATCAAGGTGAGATACCATTTACTTGTCTGATTGGCATTCTTTATCTCAAGATGGAACTTTACAAAAGAGTTTTTCGTGATGAATTTTATCAACCAAAATCTGAAAATCTGGAAAACCGTATTTTCATGTTTCGTTGACTTGTAAAAATGGTAAAGATTTTCAGTTATCATCCTTGAATCTATTGAGTATTAGAAACATTATTTTACGAAATGATATTTAAATTTACAATCGTTCATTTGAGTTCCCAAAGCATAATGAAATTACCAATATAAAGCAAGAGTTCTTATTTTTTATTACGTTTCTTGAAACAACAGAAATATGCAAGGATCGCAGAAATAGCAATAAGTGCCCCAAGTACCACAAAAGAAATCGTGTTATTCTGAGTGGTTTGACAAACGAGATTAGCACTGAACTTTTTTTGTTCAGATTGAAGGCAAGGTCCAAAATTACCCTTTTCAAGTACAGGAAGAGGTGAAGGAAATGGAATTCTATCAATAGTGGTGAGATTTTTAATATCAATAATAGTCTGATTCGACTGGTCCTTTGTCATAGGACCAGTGGAGAATACTAACGTGCTGTTGATGGTTTGAACGACTTGGTTTCCATTTGATAATGATCCTGCTCCTGGTAATACTGAAGCACCACCTCCAATCAAACTGTTACTATCACATACACTACCATTAAAAATTTGATAATGAAAATCTCCGTTATTGCAATACACGCTCATGTAGATTAGTATGATTACTCTGCAGTAAGATCTGGCTTGTAACCACGCAAACTTTATGGCTGGTTTCAACATTATCGTATGGGTGGGTGATACCAAATGAAAAAAGAGTGAGGACGAGGGTGATTTGCCCATCAATACAATGAAATCTAGTTGAATACGAAAATGACTTGGCAATGAATATCAATAATTTGGACGGTTGCAACACAAGATGGAGTACAACAACTATAAGTACACTACATTTTTGATTCTAATGATTTGTGATTGTCTTTAACCTGTACCAGTTATACGAATATTCTTAAGTCAACTGTGATCCATAATTCTTGACATACATGACAAAAAATTGACACTTGAATCTGTCTAAAACACCGATCGAGCTTGTAATTGAGGCTTGGAATTCGAGGGATGACCATCAATAACAATGCAGGGTTGTACAATTGGTCCCTCTCCGACAATTATAGCGGTTTAATAAAACACAAGCGTACAATCCTGACACGATTATGAAAAATTTAATTCACATGTTGAATTTACGTAGAAAAATGAAATAGTCTGATACCTAGTTATCTCTAATGATGTTGATTGCCATTCTTTCAACTAATGCCATTTTATATAATTCTCAAGTCTCTGACGAACAAATACATATAAGGTGTACATTACGCACAGATGGCCTTCAAATGATCTTTCAATGATCTCTTTTCTGTGTTGGTAACCTTATCAACTTACTAATGTACGATTTGATATCAGTAATTGGACTAAAAACCACTTAAACTTGAGAGTATTGGGTGAAGGAATTTAGTTGTTTCAGAGAATAATGGAATGGATGGTGAAATACAAAGAAAGGAATTCTTGGGATGGTGCCGTCCAATGGCACTGTTAATTTCAGGTGCAGTATGCCTAAGTTATCATCACTTTATTCACTGGCCACACAAGTACGTAGTAGTCAGTACACCAAGAGGTGATTGATTCTAATGTTGGTTTATTAGCAAGTGTCATTTCTAGTGTTTGTTGAAATTACTGTTGATCTATATTTTTGGGTGGTGTATAATCCATTGTTGACGATTTCACCACATTCTAATGACTCATCCATTTTACGTGATTTCGATGAACTCCCCAAAAATGAATATTTAAACACATTAAACAATTGTTTAGAAAACTAAATGTCCTTCAAACACTTGAAGCAATTGGTCTTTCTCATTGTCAATTTCATCACCACAATGGTATCAAAATTCAAAGATATCATTGATGATGGTTTGGGAAATGGTGGTGCATTTGAACCCATTCGAGATTTAATTACTATCACACAAGTTCGAAATGTACTTCTTGCTTGGATTCCCATTCGATTTGGACCTCACATCAATACTGGAATCTTTACTGTGGATATGTTTCTAACTTCAATGTTGGTTGCTGTGGTGACTTCTGTAGGATCGATTCTATGCAGCATTGTTGGATCCATCTATGATTATCGATCTGACAATTATTTAACAATCGAAGTCAATTACTATCGAAAATCTTACTGGGGATCTCAATGTGTCAATCCACATTATACTGCTATTCTTTGGCTTATTTCTAAATCTTCTGGTAAACAAAAATCCGGAAATTTCAAAATGAACGTTACCACTGATTATATATCCTCAACCGTTTTGAAAACTCAGATTGAAAGAAACCCAATTTCAAGTGATGACGAGTTGTTAAGTCAGTTAACATCTAATTTCAACTCTGTGGAAATTCCAGAAGATTTGGAACATTTTGATTTTAATTTGTTACCTAAAGAAGGTCATGAAATTCAAGTCACCCATGAAAAGCAATCTTACACAGTCTGGTTTGAAAAGGATAAGAATCAAACAAAAAATTCAGATGATAGTGATAGTGAAACAACCCAAGATCCAGAGCCAATTTTGTTTATTCAACCTGTAGATCCACCTGAAGATTTGACTTTGGCTGATATGTATGATTGGATCTTGAAGGTGGCAAGACTTTATGATAGATACTTACAGAACTCTGATGAACTTTATCGATACAAATATGATGCAGAAACTGGTTGGACTATGGGTAATGTTCTTCATTTTTCTCGTGGATTGGATTGCATTTGTTTGGACCAAGCTCAGGATGCCATGTTAAGAAAGGATTTGAATAACTTTATGCAAGATAAGGATTTCTATGCTCGAATGGGTATGCCATACCGTCGTGGATACTTATTTTCTGGTAAACCTGGAACTGGAAAATCTTCTCTTATTAATGCAATTTCCGCTACTTTCAAACGAGATCTCTACTATATCAATTTAAAAGATTTCAAAGATGATACTAGTCTACAATGCGCTTTTTCTGATGTTAAAAAGAATGGTATTATTGTGTTGGAAGACGTTGATGCTCAATCAAGAATTGTTCATAAGCGTAGCGAAAAGGTTGGTCCGGATTGTTCTTCCCCCTTGGAACAGATTCTATTTGCAGCAATGAACGCCGATTCTGGATCAACAGATAAAACCAAAGACGATGATGATAAAGATGATGATGACAAGAAAAAGAAAGATTCTTCCAAATACAAAGATACCACCAGCGGAGGGCTATCTCTTTCTGCATTGTTAAACTGTATGGATGGTTACACTTTGAATGAAGGTGTTATGATCATTATGACATCGAATCATCCTGAACGATTAGATCCTGCCGTCATCAGACCTGGTCGAATTGATTTACATTTGGAGCTAGGTTACAGTACCCATTATCAAATTCAAAACATGTATAGCCTTGTGAAGAATAAGCGTGCAAACGATACTGTCAAGACTGATGAAACCGATAATGATGACGCTGTGACTGTCCATTCCGATGAAGAAGACAAACTGAATCTTGATGATTTGCCTGAATATATTCTCCCACCATGCGATGCCATGCGAGTTATTCTGCTTTACCGAACCGAGAATGCGGATTTTATTAGTGCCAAGTTACTAGAACGAGCGTTGGAGCTACAATCAGGGAAAGAAGTTGGAGATGCTATGACTGTTTAATAATAAATTTTATACATAATCTGTAAAACTCTTTCCATTTTGAATGGTTTTAAATACAACAAGATCAGTAGCAATTCACAACAAACTATCTTATACACAGTAATTCATAGAACATAAAGCATCATCATCGTATAGTAAGTATACCATCATGAAAATGTCTTTTGACTGGTCTGGGTGTCCTTGATCTCTTTGTCCAAATTCTTTTCTTTTTTACTCAACTGACAAATTTATACATAATACAATAATGACACAAACATTCCTTGAACAAGTGGAAGCTGTTCATCAGAAATTAGGGTAACAATTTTATACTAATCCCAGGTATGGGATTATTTAGTAATCAATTAGTATGCAAATACAAAATGATCATGTTGTTGGTGGTGTCACCGTTCAACTGGAACAGATCTATAATAGAGTTCAACTACTGGGTGGATTCAATAAGGTTACTGCTGATCGGGGCTGGAAGCGTGTTGCTTCCACTTTCAATCTACCCGCTACATGCACTAACTCAGCTTTTGTGTTTAAGAATATTTATAAAAAGCATTTATTGGCTTTTGAATCATTAAAAAATGGTCTTTCGTTGGACGATGCAAAGCTATCATTGACTCAAATTTTACCACAATCTGAATCGAAAAAGCGTCCACTGGATCACAACAACTTGTCCTTAGAACTTCATCAACCTGCACAAAAGCAAAAATTTTCCCTGAACCCAGATGATGACGGAAAAGAAGATAAGTACTTGCAAGGTGGTTGGCAAAATAGATTATCGTTGGCATTAAAGTCGAATTTACCAAATGAAGTAGATTGGGCATTTAATAAGTTGGTCAAACTATCCTATCAGCATCAATTTTATGGTAAATGTCATCAGTTTCGTTAACCGTTTGTAGTTGGTTATATACCTGGTTTGCCAGAAATTCTATTGGATCATGCCATGCCATTTTTTGACAAATTATCTTTAAACACATCTCCACTCAATTTTGAAACCTCGATTTCCAAATCTTTGTCCTCATCTGATCAAGCGGTAGTACCTGAAATGGCATCCATCAGTTTATTCAACTCTCAACCGTCTTTTATACTTCTAGAACGGTATGTTATTCTGATTATTGATAGTTTAGAGTTTTGCAATCATTACATATAATCAGAAATATGTCTTTTATGAATGAAAATGCTTTCGCTTTTTCTAGGGATCACAAATTATTAACTATTTTAGCAAAGTCTTTGGCTTTACCTTCAGTATCATATTGTAAGTTTTTCTCGCACGACCTTGCATTATACGTCACATTCTCAACATTTGAATTTGAATCTTTAACATATTTAGATTTGGAAATACAACAGCATTCATTAGATATATTTGAAAATATTGCATCATTACTCGTCCTTAGAGGTAATTTTAGAAAAAGTTTATCTTGTAGGTCCTTCTGATTTCTATCTTGCTTGTTTAAAGAAAATGATATTCGAATCTGATCGATCAAGGATACTGGGAGCATTAAGATCTTTGATTAGATTAATATCAAATGAGCAAAATGTGAAAATTATGATGCTCATTGATACACCTATTATACAGAGGCTGTTACAGTTATTATTGGTCCCGGATGAAGATATTGTAGTTATTGTTATGGTTTGCCTAATTTTGGATTTATTTGAATAGGAATTCTTCTATCTATTTACAAACATTTCCCCCGAAGTTGGTGTTCGTATAACAGGTTGCGTACGGTTCAATGTAAGATTGATTAGAAGCTAAAACTAGGTGTTAAAATTACTATTGAAATTTTTGCATTGGAAAGGACTTGGAATGGACGTTTTCAAAGCAACTGTCCCTAGGTTGACTAATTCTATTGGACCAATCACACCTCCTGCAAATCTTGACCACCGTGCTCTAGATCACTTCCATGCAGCTATGTGGTAAAACGGCTTTCGTATTTGATTTTGTTATAGGCTCCAAACTGCATGCGAGGTAGACCCATCAGCAACTATGACCCATGACACACTCTTAAACGAGTATACCAATTATTGTACAGAAAACAATTTGAATGCCATAGAATTGGTGGAATTATTGAAGTTGGTTACCAAAATGTATTCCGAAGGATCAGTATCTTTCCAACCCCCAATCACTATGGGTTTCAAACCAAAATCAAAAGAAGAACTCGATTTACCAGAGCCATTAAATTACAATTGTGGAATTGAAAAATGTGGAAAAAAGTTTGATACATACGATACATTAATTACTCACTTATCCAAACATGATTTCAAAACATTGAAGTGTAAATGGAAGCATTGTAAGGAATCATTCGAAAATGTGAAGATATTACTGAATCACATCCAGACGCATGTACCAGAAACAATTGATCCTCCAAAACCATTACCCACAGTTGAATCTGGAGCCATATTTTTCAACGATCCTAATGACGAATTGATTGGTATTCCTTTGACTGCGTTGTTGGTGATTCGAAATATTGCCAAGCATCCCCATAATCATTCATTTTTTGCACCTTTTGAGAAGGATTTGACTACATTGCTGACACATCCAAAGTTTAGTAAAACAGTGGGTACAATTTTGGCTGAATTGAAATAAATATTGTTGATTATTCAACTCAAGGCTGTCATAGACAAATTTGATTATGATATAATATATTAACAAATTAAGTGAATTGGAATTTAATCGTTTGCTTTAACCTTATCAAAGATTGTTTTATCGTTAACAAGAGAGTTCATACGTTCAATCAACAAAGAAGTCAACATAGCATGAAGAGATAAGAAGAATGTACCCACAGCATTTTGAAACGCCAACCAGATACGATCACTTCCTAACCATTCCGTATTATTTCGAATGTATTCCAAGATACTATACGAAACAATTACAATCATTTGACCCAATAGACAAAGGATAAAGATAGGATCAGCACGTAAAATCCGTTTGGTTCTGTCCCAATAAGTTTTTGAATTACTGCTATACAAAGAGTAAGCAACTACGGTAGGAGGTAAAGAATCCCAGATAAACATCAATACAATCCAAACTAAACACAATTAATAAATCAAACTAATAATAACCTGGATAAAAAGTATTCCTAAACGTTGTTGTTAACGTGGGAATAAACCATTTCAGATATACGACACCTGTTAACAACAAATGAAATAACGTAAATAGAGTATGAACAATTATTTGTTGTACCAAATTAAAATCCAAATATTTACTAAAGAAATAAGATGAATTCACCACGGCAGTAAAGGATGCTAAGATATGTTAAACGATGAATCCATTACCAAAATTTTGAATTGAATACAGTGCATCTTCCCAAGTATTTGTATAATAACTAAAAGATGCTACGACTCTGGTGACCAGAAATGCCAACCATAAGACTTGACTTAACAATAATCCAAAGATATATAGCGTTTTCTTTCGGTAAAACAATCTAGCGTAATGAAAACAAACGGCAGAGAGAAACAGAAAGGAAGCTGAAAACAATACAACTTGTAAAATATCAATTCCATATGTAAAGTCAGGTACAAGTTCACGTAGTGGTATATATATCGTCCAAGAATAAACTGTTTGTGCATTCTGAACTTTTTCTATCTGTCCAGTGAAATTCCCCAAAATATTATCAGTAAAGGTTGTATTGGCTGATAATTGAATAGTGGTCCTTTCGCCAGAACAATTCTGATCTTTATACAATGATAATAATCCATCAGAATTGCATGATATTCCCTCTGGAGATATACATTTGTCGTTGCTAAGGTAAAAGACTGATTTGTAGCCAAATAATGATTCTTTGGATAATGATTTCAAAACACAATAGTTTTGATTATTTGCTGTTGTTGGTAATCCATCAATAATATTTTCAAAATCGTTTTGTATAGTCGATCCACTATAATACCCTTTCGATGATTTTGGATACAAGGAAGATACACAACAACTCTTGGATAATGGTACTTTGACGGTACCAAAACAACCCCTACTCAAAGGAGTTTTTGATGCTTGGAATTTGTACATTGTAGGCCAAGTCTCGTTGCTTGGTGGGACTTTAATGGATATATTAGCGATTTCGTAATCATAGACAACATTTGGTATTCCATCACACATTCGCTCCTGATACCATTGACTGGTCATGACCCGGACACCCATTGTCAGCTCTAATAGTGTTATCAAGTAAATCATGTGCTTTCTGTTTTGTTTAGAAATCGTGAAATTCCGTGCTTCAATTATTTGCGTTGGTTTCAAACCAAGGCTCAAATTTGGCGTTTATTTTACTGCTGTGTGACGTCGGTTGACCCAAGTTGTTTCACACAAAACACAAGATGTGGGAGATGGTGAAGTATCAAGTAACCTTGAACGGCTTGGGTATTTCCACTATGAAATCGTAGTATCTAAAGGCGTTTTGAAGTTCAATCGGATATGATGCTGTGCTTGGACTAGAGCCTGTTGTGCCTCATTAATTGATTTACCGTGCAGTAATGAATAGTTCGTTTCAAGTCAACATGGTGGACACGGTATCAAGCCAAACACAAGATAAAATAGACATTGAATAGTACATCGAAATATAGTAAAAAATTCTTTGATTATTTGTACAACAGATTTTATTTTATGACAGAAAATGGGTCCCTTCTATTTGGTGGATTTTTGAGCTTTTGAGGTTGCCCCAATAGACGAGGTGAACAAAGACTTGTTTGCGATAAAATGATCCATTTGACTGATTAAAATGTAGTTCAATACACAATGCAGCGCCAATGAAGCAGCAATGATACCAAACCCTGCCAACCAAGCACGATCACCTCCAAGTAAATCGGATGCATCACGAACTTGTGAAAAAGCAAAATAAAACACTGCATTGAGTAGTTGGAACACAATGGCAATACAGAATAATGGATCTGCATTAAGTAAAATTCTGGCACGTCCAATAAAAGTATCATGAGACACTCGGAGGAGACTGAAGGCAACGTAGACTGGTAGAGAGCAGTTGATAGCAAACATGAAAATCATCCAGTAAGGCAAACCTGTTTTTCTCCAAATATCAATCGTTTTAGACACTGTAGTAAATCTAAAATATTGACCACCAACAAGAGCAACATGAATAACTAATATCCCAACCACGACAAACATTCGATATAAGTTTCTGACATTCAAGAACAAGAAAAATGTCCAAGTGATGTTAATGATGGCCGTCAATGACGCGAGAAGTAACAAAGCATACATTAATGCATCCCAAAGAATTGTAAATTCCGAAAAAGACACAATAATTCGAACACTTAACCAACCAAACCAAAAGAATTGACTGAGCAACAGTCCAAAGGTATATCGATTTCTCTTGACCGAATATTTTTTAATCAGGTAGGCCATTACTCCAGCGAGTGAAACCCAAGATATGAAATAGAGAACTATCATGATAACATCACTAGCAAAACGCATGTCTGGAAGTACTTTGGAAAGTGGTTGGATTATGGTCCAAGAATATTTGATTTTGCCTTCATTCAATGTTTTCAAAGTTCCGGAAAAAGATCCGAGTTTTTTACTACTAAAATCAGATTTTGAAGTTTTGATTGAAAAGGTTTCCAAATCTCCAGAACAATTTGGATTTGCATAGACTTGCAGAGTGCCATCGGAATTGCAGATCACACTATCAGGTTTTATACATTTACCATTTGCTTGGTACCAGATTTTTGAGTAGGTCAATAAGGAACTGTTGCTTGAGCTTTCTAGGAAACAAAAAGTTCCACCATTAGCAGATATTGGCGCGACAGTTGAAGCTTCACGGTCACCCAAGGCGATAGTAGATGCACTTTCGAACCCATCAAATTTGTCTAGTTCAATAGAAGACGCACAACATTCATCCCGTAATGGGACTTTAACGGTTCCTTGACAACCACCAGCTAATGGTCGTGACTTTGCCATCAATTTATACCCAGAAGGCCAAGTAGCATTTGCAGAAGGATTTTTGGCAGAAGTGTCCAACAGGTTAAACTGATACATGACATCTGGAACCTTTTCACAGATACCTGCAATCCATTGTGTGGTTAACACATTCACTGCATACGATGTTGGTATGAGGACAAAACACAGAATTCTCATCATCGATTTCTATATTCGTAATGATGGTCCGTCATATTTATATTACGACGCCATAAGTTCCCAACTAACGGATATCAATGCCGCCTCCTTGGCTTTTGGATCGGATTTCAAAATAACTCCGTTTTAATGATGTCATTGTAACCCCAATGTACTGTAAATTTAGGATACTATGTTTTTATGAATGAAATTAACGTGAATCCATTGTGCATGAAAATTACCGTGAAGTAAATGATTATCAGAGCCAAATATTGATATTAGACAAATATTTTATTTAAAGAAACCTCCAATTCCAAAGACCTTTTTAACCACCTGTCCGGTATTCTCTGCAAAAGGTGTTTCTTCATATTCTTTATCGGCATCTTTATTCCATTCCCTCATAAATTCATCTGAATCATCAAGGTTGGGATCATGTGAAGACCTTAGGAATGGAAATCTTTCATGTAGACCATTTCTAGTTTTGACAACAAATTCAGGGAACTGAATAGTATTAATGATATAATTAACATACTGTTTTCACATCCATAAAATAAGCAATTGAATAAACACCAGCAATTGTTGTAACACCCACTATACTGGTTGCGATTCCAAAAGCTCGCATAGCCCAAGCTCTAGCAACAAACTTTGGATTTCCTTGAATTCCAGGAGTATTTTCCAAAGCACTGAGTCCTAAATCCGTTGTTCCTCTAGTTCTTTTCCAAATTGAAAAACAAGTTGAAGCAGCACCTAGGATTAAGGAAGAATGCTCTTACCAACAACAAATAGACTGGATCCTATCATTCTCTTGTTTTCGTGTATGTAATCCTTGTAACTTTGTACATTATCTTCCATTTTGATTGAATTGTAAAAAAAATTATCCACTTTACAAATAATTGAATTGAACTTGATCTTTCTACCTGATTTTAATCATAAGCGATGAGAGAAAGAAAGAACCCAAAATGGCGAAAGTAGAAGAATTTGGGTTGGAATTTATTAGTTGTGGGGTCATAGAGACAAAGCTTGTATAATATTTGGTAAATATCTAGTATTAAAACTAGTATGTTGTTTATAAAAAAGTTGGGTTGATTGTAGAGAGTTCAATGAGTGGAACAATGTTCCATTGTTAATCCTAATGTTTACTAATAAACAAACTTTCATTCATCATTCTAATCTAGCACTCACTCTTTCTATTTTATATTTCAAATGGACGAAGAAGTCATCAATCCAGAAACTCTCATCGCAACTTTTCAAAGCTTATCTGCTGAAGGTGATTTGTTATTACAAAAAGGTGCATTTGGTGAAGCAATACAAATATATACAAAAGCAATTGAAATCAGACCAACTGATAAGCATTGCTTAGTTTGTCGAGCTAGATGCTACATTCAAATTGGTGCAGCAAGGTAAGTCCACAACCGCGTATCGAAACAATTTTTAAACCACACCTTAAAACTAACTGAACATTCTTACTTTAGACATGCACTACAAGACGCAAATACTTCATTGAAAGAAGATCCAAATTATTACAAAGGCATTTACTTGGTATCAGCTTGTATGTTTAATGTTGTAGAAAGCAGAAGCGCTTGATGCAGAAGGTGATTTTGAATTAGCATTATTATATTTCCATCGTGGAAACAAACTTCGACCAGAGTTATATGAGTTCAGGTATTTATCAACTAAATTTTGACAAACTTTCAGGTATACTTAATCCAGCTAACAACTCTTTAGGTTAGTTTGTATAATTATTCTGATTAATACCAAGGTTGGGAAGATTAAGTGTTAATTATAACCAATAGGTAAAATGCGAAGATTGCTTTAATATTCAAAGGTATCCGAATGGTGACTAAGAAAAAGGGTTGGAATATTAAAATCGAGAGAGGCAATCAACAATTCAATAGGAGATCCGAAAAAAATCAAGATTCATGTGCCAAATCGACTTCGGAAATTGATACTAGCAAATGGAGAACAAAAAGAAGATCGAGAAAAGGCACCAGAGGAAAGAAGGCCATATTATACACCTGCAAAATTATCCAATATGATGGAAGGCAAACTGCTGGAAGTAAAAATACATATGATTGATATTAGGAATTGCACGAAGATAAAATATACCTTCAGGCAATTTATCTATTTAATAACCATCAGGATTTACTACGTGATAAAGATTTTGTTGATTTCCCAGATGAAAAGGTGACACATTTAGTCAATAATGGATTGCAATACTTACGAACACGAGTTGGCTTCTGGAGGCAACAGCTACCATTATATGCAAGACCCAAGGAACCTGTTATCATTCCTCGCCTAACCAGAGGGAAAGTCAAACCTGTGCTACCAAACATCAAGTCGGATGTGGGATTGGTAGAAAGTAAATAAGTAAATTTAGATAAATTTACGGCTGTTTAATGGTCCATTTTTTGAAATTACTTCTCCTTGATCACGCTAAAAGACGTGTGTGTATTGCTGCTTATTGCTTTTAGTTTTTTTTTGTTTGTGTGTTACCAGTGTAGTAAGTACACAACCCCCCAAAAGCAGCACATTGAATATGCTTTGTTGGTTAGCGTTTCAGCATCGAATAAACTATCAGTAACATTGCATATACTGGTCAATTAATCCAAGGTCCCATCCATTGACAGATTATGTCAGCACCGTTACACCATTCAAAACGTGGATAAATAATTTGGTGGTTATACAAACTTTTTCAAACCTGTAAAGCAGGATTATAATAAGCAATTTCAGCTGTTCAATGCTCGCGTGCATTAGCGCATAGCCTTAAGATATTGAATCATCGTGGCAACTGGTCTTTTTTGTTGACGTAACAACGTTTGGCTTTGTGGACCCCGATTTGGCACTGATTCGCCGCATGTGATTTTTCTATATAAACCAAATGAATTTTTTACCAAATCAAGCGATAATGAAGTTTGTGCTTTCTACAGTTTTCTTGATGCTATGCGTGTCTACAGCTCCAGTCCATATCCCAACAATCAATGATGAACTTTGTTCCAGTTATTGTAAACAGTTTCCGGATTTACAGAATTGTTTTGCTGATTGTAAAGCTTCCCATTTTTAATCTTTTGTTGTTACCCATTTTATTAATATATTCGTATTTAATTCATACATTGTATCGTTAAACTCTATTCTACTTCTTGTGAAAAATAACAACAGATCAGTCAACAGGTATTGATGAACTTAATTTGGAATCTGGTAAATAGACTCACTCATCTAACAGAAGATATACAATTCTTTATGTATGTTTGATCAGTTATGAATACTAATCAGAACGATAGAAACAGATTCCAACGATTGAATCCATAGTTCCCAAATTCTCTACCTTCAATATCTTAATATAGCCAACCAAGACCAATTTCTACAAATGGGACCAACACCTGTTGGTGACTAAGTGCGCACTCACTAAACTTCTGAAACAGGGCATTTCTAGTTAGTGGAAAAAAAAAACGGCCAATAAATGCCAACAAAACAACGGTGGCAAAACTTGTACACATACAGATACACATTTAATCAAGCAAAAAGAATCAACCTTTTATGAATTTAAACATTATGTTGTTATTTGGTTACGTTTATTCAACTATGTATGGATCCCGTCCGCGTGTTAGTGAATTGCAATGTCGTCGTTACTGTTCATTTGAATTGCATTATCAAACTTGTTTTAATGATTGTAGAAACTCAATCTTCTAGAATCATGGCATTATCGTTATACGATTTAGTTTAACGAGAATAAACCATCAATCATTATATTAATCTAAAGTTTTGAATATTATCATCCTACATCTTTCAACTAGAAAGTTCAAAATTACGAAGATAAGGATTTATTAGATACAGTGAATTGTAGAATTACTTAAGCCTTAACAATGGTCGACTAGTTCTTGAAAACATCACTAAACCAATTATCATGAACAGCAATCCCATAGAAGCATTAATACCAATACATTCCCACAAGCTTGGAGTGTTCAATGAGTACGCTTTGACAACATCAGGTCCAGAACTATAACACGGTTGACCAGGTTCACAGGTAAACTTTAACGTTTCGCTGAATTCATTTTGTGCTAAAGCTTTGTTGGTATACGTAATCATTGATGTGTATTGAAGCCATCGTAAGAAACTTGGAATTTTGTCAATGTTTAGTAGCAATCCACCAAATAGCATAAAAATCAGCAAAAATAGAGGAGTAACAATAAGTCCAACTTGGGCAGATGGGACGGCGGAACCAATCATCAGTCCAAAATTGTTAGCAGTGAATACGTGTACATATACAATAAGCATATATGTGAAAAACTGTTGTACAGTTGCTGAAAGGCCAACAAGCCAATATACAGGGATGGCCATCAATGTATTTCCAATTATAATCAATGGCCATGTGGATACAACTTTTGCCAAGAAAGCAGATGAAGGTCGATAAGATCCAGCAGCGCGTTCCCGTTTAATCTGTTTTTTCGTATCAGGAAATTCATTAATAGATGGCATTACTACAGAGAACGTCAAATTAATTGCCAAAAAGAAAAAGACACCAACACGATTTTGAACTCCACCAATATCATTGGTAACTTGCCAATACAACATACAAATAATCAAGGCGACAAAGAAAGCTAATTGTGAGATATAATACAACTTTACCTTGTCCTAAGGCGGCCCCAATAATCATTTTATCTCTAAAGACATTGATCATATTACGATTCAAAAGTGTAAAAAATTCCATTATCCAACTGGATGGCCAATCTACTTTAACCAAGTCTAACAAAGATCCATTGATGGAAGAAGGTTTTTCAATTGATGATTTAGATTCTATGGCCTTGAATTCTTTAGAAAACTTTTTAATTCTTTCGAGGGAAGATTTTTTCAATTCTTCACTTCGTTGATCGGGTGTAATGATATCCAAAAAATAATCGGTTGGATTTGTTTTTGGTGGTAATGAATATCCCAAGGAATCAAAATGTTTGATAGCATCTATTTGGTCAACGAAAATTTGAACTTACCATCGATTGGACCAAACCAAAGACATTGCCCCGCACTCAACAATATGATTTTATCGAAAAGATTCAATATATCGGTACGCGGTTGGTGAATAGTCATCAATACAATCTTGTTGGTTTCTTTGGCCATCTTTTGAATACTTTCCATAGCGTTGAATGCATTGAATGCGTCAAGGCCTGATGTAGGTTCATCCAAGAAAAGAATGTTCGGATCAGTCACTAGTTCAACACCAATAGAAACTCGTTTACGTTCCCCACCAGAAATACCACGGTTCATTTCGTCACCAATTCGTGTATTTCGACATCCTTCCAATCCCAATTGAGCAATCACTTTATCAACCAATGCTTTCTTCTCCGTTATTGGAATAGATCTTGATAACCGAAGTCTAGCGGAATACATGAGCGTTTCAAAAACAGTTAGATTCTTGAATAGAATATCATCTTGTTCTACATAAGCACACTAAACCATTAGTAAAACGTCTTTTTACCTGACGAGTCCAGGTGGAAGGATTTCTCGGTTTACCATCCACCAAAATATTACCGGATAGTTCACCCGGTCCAATACGACCAGCCAAAGTATTCAATAACGTTGATTTCCCAGCTCCAGATCCACCCATGATAGCAATCACCTCACCAGCCTTGACTTGTCCAGAAACATCCTTCAGTAATTGTTTACTCTGTTTATTTACTGGAACCGAGTAGTTAACATTTGACCAAACAAATGAAGTTGGTTGATTGGCGATACTTATAATTGTCTCGTCTTTTGACATTATATGGTTTTCTGATTATCATTTCTTGTCTCACTTTAAATACTTGAGAGTTTTTCCGTTATTGTGGAGTAAGTATCCATTTTGTACTTCAAAATCGATCAATAACAATGGTGGAAATCCGTAGTGATATATTCCTGTTCCGGATTTAAAATGATGATCCTGAATATCGAATTATAGTTCCCAAATGAATTGATTGATAGTTTCCATAGCATTCTATGGTCAATGTTGGATAATTTACCCCATTTTCGGCCCGTTTTCTTGAAACGATCGACATGTGGATAATTTGTATCTGACACAAATCATGATTCTTCATTATGATTAAATTATGAACTGAGAAATTCATGGTAAGAGATACTACTTGTGTTCTGCATCGTATGCTATAGACATTCAATTAGATCTGATAACAGCTGTCCAAATGGTTTCATGACAAGTTTTTATGAAAAAACACGTTAGGAGGCTCAAATCAATTCGTTCTACAGAGCTGTACTTTGATTTTAGTCAGCCTTACGAATAAATCACAATATGACGGATGCAATAAGTACTTTGACAAAAAAGAATCGTTTTATTAACCAAAGGAGTTATTTCAGTCTCATCAAAGGAGCACTGGTACGTGCAAATACAAAAAGAGCGACAATCATGAAAAAAAGACCAATAGCAAAATTGATGATAATACAATTCCATAATCCTGGATTTTCATACGCAAAGGCTTTGATAACATCTTCACCAGTTTTATAACATGGTATCCCAGGGACACAGTCGAATTTCATTCCATTAAATTCATTTTGGTTTAAGGCTTTGGTAGTATAGGTGATCATGGAAATGTATTGAATCCATCGAAGAAATTCCGGAACTTTATCAATATTAAGTAATACACCACCAAAAAGCATAAATATGAGTAAGCATAATGGTGTGATGATTTGACCGACTTGAACAGATGGAACTGCTGATGAAATTAATAACCCAAAGTTATTTGCTACAAAAGATTGGAGATAAATAATCAACATGAATGTAAAAAATTGAGTGGGAGTAGTGGATAACCCTACGATAAAATAGATCGGAATAGCCATCAAAGTGTTTCCAAGGTAAAGAGTTGGATACGTGGATGCCACTTTGGCAAGAAAGGCAGATGATGGTCGGTATGAACCTGCAGCCCGTTCACGCCGAATTTGCTTTTTCGTATTTGGGAATTCATTAATAGATGGCATTACTACAGAAAATGTCAAGTTCAAAGTTAAAAAGAAGAATACACCAACACGATTTTGAACACCACCAAAATCATTAGTTACTCTTCCATACAATAAGCAAACAATCAGAGATACAAATATCGCTAAATAGTCAGCAGATTTAATATTACCTTGGCCGATAGTTGCGAAAATAATTGCCTTGTCTCGAACAACATTGACCATGTTACGATGTAAAAGAGTAACAAACTCTCCAATCCATGAAGATGGCCAATCTACGCAACGGCTCTTTGTTTCAGTATCGGTACTAATCTGTATATCAAGTGGAATCTGAATTTTGGTATATGCCTCATGAAATAATGCAATTCTGGCTTTGGATTCATCCCGAACTTTATCATTTCGCTGATCAAGAGTTATGATATCCAAAAAATAATCGGTTGGATTTGTTTTTGGTGGTAATGAATATCCCA